>CM021107.1:217847173-217927693 GCA_007115665.2 Sequoiadendron giganteum | reverse complement strand
TATTCATGGGAAAGGAACCCAATATATATCCCCTTAATGTAACATTATCTTTTATTCTAGGTTTGTTAAAGACCCCCCCTTATATCTCCCATGGCTAACTTGCAGTCATAGTTAGAGATGAATGCCAATTTTCTACATATTTTGTTGCCCAAAATATCAACAATCGTCACCAATAACTTTTCTCCTATGACAGTATCATGAACATGCCCACCTTTGAGTAGGTTTAGACCCATGATCGCTTTCACAATGTCTTCTACTTGGGTAACGACACAATAAAAAAGGTGCCCAATCTATGTTCAAACATCCTCCTCCAAATATGCACACTACTTTCAGTCTTTCAGACAATGGATACCTCGTTCGTCATCTTTGCAGTTGCTACAGACATGGTTTGCGATATGAATACTTTGCTATATTGATGAAATTGCTTTGTAAGATCCATCAAGATTTCCAAACTGATCAGCGAATCTTTGGATATAATCTAGGGATACCACTTGAATAGGTGTTCCACCACTCTCCTCTTGATCATGCTTTGCAACAATCTTAGATTCAATGATTTTCGTAAGCCATCTTAGGCCTCATTGATTGGACACCTTCAACATGTGCTTGAAAACCATTTCTTTGATTGCAACTTCCTTACTTGTGTACCATATCACCTTGATGAAAATGCTATGTCTGTAACACAAACGAGCCTAGTTTTAGTATCACTTCTCGTTCTTTGAGACATGGGAATTTAAATTTGCCTGTTGAACTCAATAAGGATATCCATATTAGCTTTACAAATAAAATCCTACCCAAAAAGCAAACTTTTAGTATGAGAAGGCTCGCATTTTCAAAGAACCCCATTATGGTTGAGAACCTCAAAATGTTTGAGAGGGGCAAAAATTGTATTGATGACCCTCACCCGATTCCCCCCTCGTACATGCCATTTCCCCTCGGTCCTTTCCCACCTCTTTTGTGTATTGACATATGCCAGATTTGTTAGGAAGAGGATATTAAAGAGGGGTATACACCATAAAAGTAAACAAAAGAGGGATGGTAAGGATTGACATACAAGCTAATTGGAATGGGAAAAATGCTAAGGGTTGGTGCCTATTTGTGCAAAGTAGCTTGAAAATTGGTTTGTAACAAGGTTTTGATTTACTTGACGCAAGACAAGAGCAAATGGGTTTTGCACAAAGTGAGTGTTAGTGACAACACCATTTTAATTGAAGACTCCTACGAAGTATTCTTAGTAGAAGATTTAAACCAAGCTTCTTTTATAGTGATTATAAAAAAGGTTTAATGAGGAAGGAAGCATGGAATCAAGCATATTTGAACGAATGTCCATTGATTTGGGGAAATGGTAGCATGTAGAATTTCAAAATAGGAAAGAACTTTGTCAAATAAATAAGGCATGAAAGTAGGGGCAAAAATTAGTCAGAGTCACCATTGTTTAAAGATGGTTTAACTTTAAAGGATAGGAAAGGGCTTTTGCCATTATTATAAACATAGATGGGGATATAGGGACAAAACCAGAAATGACCAAATTTTTCTGCTTATTTACAAGTAGCGGGAAGGAAATTGAGAAAGGTTACACAAACACATTTGTGAGATGAGAAAAATAGGAACTCTCCCTTGTTAGTCAAAGGTGGAAAATGGAACCTTACAGCTCTGAAAACTATGGGCAAACTGATTGTGGACATGAGCTTAGGGCAGAGCACGGGGAATTTGACATGGAGAAAAATAGAGGAGGAAGAGGTCTCAAAGTCTGCTTCAAGACATACAAAAAGGAATCTAGCATGGAGGGGATAAACATAATCTTGCCTTTATACATTAAAATCAGAGCTTTTATCCAAACTCAACTCTAATGAGAAGATTTGACGAACCATTTCATCCCTGGAATGGTGTTCTTCATCCATTATTAGAAAGATCTTGAACTCTGGCTCTTGAATACTTCAATACTTTGGGGAAGTTATAGAGGCATCATCATTTCTACATAGGGCAGATTTGGTTCCGGAGAAGCAAGAGGAGCACATGGCTCAATGTATAAAGCAAAAATATCTATTTCAATATCACAAAAAGCATAGCTTTCATGCCAAAAACAGCCCCATAGAAGAGGACCTCTTTACCATGCTTGGATTAACGACAATCCCAACTTAGGTTTTTGAGGAATTTCTCTTGTATCCTCTATAAATCATTCTATTTAAAGAAGGAAATGAAGATATAGATACTATATGAAGCTGGGCTTCTTCAAAAATTTCACAAGAAATTACTACCAAGAAGCTCTTGAACTGAAAGGGAAAAGGAAGAGTAGATTGATATTTAGTCAAATATTATGCAGCATGGGTTTTCCTATAAAATGGGGCGTGTGTGAGACCACACAATAGCTAGCAACTAATAAAATTAAATTAAAATACAACCATAGAGGCTAAGAATACATTGAACATATGCTTTCTATTTCCTCAAAATAACTCACCCTTATATATATTTTCTAAAATCATGCAATTAATATAGAAGACAGTTTTAATGAACTTAAGTGTGTGCGAGTGATTCATTCCCTTTTTTTGTAAGAGTTAGAAATTAGTGTAGATTTGTATTGAGCTACATAGTTTGGCTTATCCTTTTAAGCCAACCTTGGATAGAGCCTTGTTACCTATCAAGCGTTCATAGCCCTGACAAAGTTATCTCTATCATAGTTGGAAAACTTGGACTTGACGCAGACTCGGTAGCCCAAAATAGGATTCGGACTCGGGACTCGACACACACTCGACAAAGAAGAAACTGTAGTTTAAAAAAAAACCAAATATAAATTAATGCAGTTAGAGAACATAAGAGCCTAATTTGATTATCAATTTCTCATAATTCAAATATTACACATGTTATATGATCTTCAAACACTCAATATTTGAAATTTCATCATTCATACTCATAGTTTCAAAATTTTAAATGAAAAAAACAAACAAAAAACAAGTTTTAAACATTCATACTCATTATTTTCAGGCGATGCCAAGAGTCCTAAGTTGGGATTCGTGAGTCCGATTCTAAGACTCGCCAGGGCTCGAGAGTCCTAGCCTAGACTCTCCGAGACTCGGCTCAGGAGTGTGAGTTGACTCGGCAAGCCCTAGGACTTGGTAGTCCCAAGAGTCTTTTCCAGGACTTGGAGAGTCCTCCAACTATGATCTCTATAATTCCCCCAAACATAGCTTTACTGCCAGTTAGGTGTCTATAACCCCGGTAGAAATATTTGGATAACCTAAAGAGTTGAATTCTCTTTTGATATTTTTTCTTTCTTTTGATATTTTTTTTGAAGCTCCTTTTCAACTTGCTAGCATTGAAGCCTGCTATTAGGTTAGGAATTATAATGGTAGCAAAGGAAAACCTTTAGATTTTTCACCCAATACATATATTCACTATTCCACAACTAATTCAAGAAATCTTAACTTTGGGATCTGACATGTATAATTCCTTTCAAAACTAAGTGAACCATACTGGTTACATAATTCAGAAATAATTATATAGTGATATTACAATAAGGATCTAGATCTCATTTTCTTAATATATTCTTAAATTCCTTATTTCCCAAACCTTATTTCATCGGCTGCTACCCATTCTAAGCACCTCAAAATTTGCCCTTAATCCAATTACTTAACAAACATCAAAGCGACAATTTAATTGAGTGCACTACTGAAGGATTCACCCTTTAGCCTTTAATACTCACACATTTCCAAGTTCTAAATTTGGTGGCCTATTCTCTCACTTCAAAGATTATATCAAATCATTCCTTCTTGCTTAATCTGCCTATACTTGCACCAATCCAATTTTTTCTAAAAAATCTTTCGTACAAGTTGCTAAAAGGATATTAATTGTCAATTGAAATCAGTTGCATGATTGCTGCTCATCCCGAAATGCTTATGTAATCTCTTGCCTAATTTATCAATTCTTTTCATTAATTGATCACATACATTCGAGATACGTTTTGATTGCATTCTGACAGCATTAATTCTTCATTTAGGAATTGTAATCATTCTTTTTGCATTTCCTTGGAAAAGAAATTAATGCTCATGCAAATGCATCCGGATTAATTGGAGATATTTTAATTTTTGTGAAATGCATACTTGATTAAGAGTCTAGAATTAGATAATTTAAAACCATTTTAGTACCATGCAAATCCACAATCAAGCTTTAGGAAATCTTACCTATTAAATGCTTATGCAACTGGCTTGTGCTTCAGCGCAGTGTGATATTAAGCCATATATTCTATAAAGTCACTTTAAGAATTCTAAGATAAGTCATTCTAGTTTTGATCGTGATTTGAGTAAATTTCTAGCATGGATACCCCAACGCCAATTTGTTCCAAGATGAGCAGTTGTGGTATTCTTCTGGAAGTAAACTCTTGGTCCGTCTAGTGTCCATGGCCCCTGTTGTAGAATTTGGTCCCTTTCCTCCTCATTTTAACATTCAATGATGTAAACACCTTTGGAAAGAAATTTCAGGAAGATTCCTTCTCCTCATTTGAATTTGGACTATCTTTCAATCCTCTCCTTGGCCGATCAGGCACCACCGAAATTTCTAGCATGGATACCCCAGTGCCAATTTGTTCCAAGATGAGCAGTTGTGGTATTCTTCTGGAAATAAACTCTTGGTCCATCTAGTGTCCATGGCCCCTCTTGCAGAATTTGGTCGCCTGTTGCAGAATTTGGTCCATTTCCTCATTTGAACATTCAATGATGAAAACACCTTTGGAAAGAAATTTCAGGAAGATTCCTTCTCCCCATTTGATTTGAATTATCTTTCAATCCTCTCCTTGGTTGATTAGGCACCACTGAATTTCCCAATTAGGGCTTTCCATAGAAGGGCCTGTTTTCAAGTATCCACAGTGGAATTTTGATGGTCGATTTTCGTGCCTTGGTCTACCCTCTGAAATCCAAGTTCCTAAAGACCACCATTCCTTCTAGCTTGGAAATTATTTAGGGGAGGTGACAAGGATCTGCTTCTCTTGGCAGGTCATGAGGGGTACCTCCGCCATGGATTATTTGGATTTTGGGATTCCCAAAGATCAAGAGCCCTTTCATTTGGTGACATCTTTGTATAATGCACCAATCTGATGGCAATAATTGTTGTGGAATGTCTGGTGTGCTTTGACAACCTCTGCATAGCTTTAGCTATAGCAGTTTTGATCATCTCTAAATGGAGTTCGTGATATTCTTTCTCTCCTCTCTAGCTGCTGAAATCTAGATTGGATGAAGGGGAAGCCACTATCGATGGGTTTTACCTGTCGGATTGTCGGATTGCCTACTGAAATTTCATTTCCTTTTGTTTCAAGTTCCGCTGCTTTTTTATCCAAAATTTGCTCATCTTCACTCTATTTTCTACTCTTCTTAAGAAGTGTGGTTAAATTTTAATCCACATCATGTTTAGTGTAAATGACAATTCTGGAATAGTATGGAGATCCATAAAATAATTATTGGAAGCCAATTTTTGTCAGATGTAGTTCTGATTGCAACGACATGTATGCATAATGTGGAAATGTACTACATAAGGCACACAGACAAATTATTCCATGAAATGCTTCGAAAATTTCATGGAACGCTATGAGTTAGGAATATGCAATATACGTGGGTTGTTAATAAAGTTTTATACTTCTTTAGCAAATTTGATTGGCAGGTATAAAGGTATAAAGCAAAGTTTTGTGCCAATATGAGAGCTTTGGCAGGTTAGAGATGCATTAAAAAATAATCAGAAGTGAATTTTTTTTTAGATGTATCTGTGCACATTGTAATAAACATGTATCTAAAATGTGGAAGCATCAATTGTAAGTGATTTACAATTTCAACTGTCTTGGAAAATCAACGGTTAATTCAAGTAGTGGACTCTACAAGAAAATACCTTACCAAGATGTGGTCTAAAGCGGTTGTAGTCATTGCAAATTTGATGGTGTCAATTCCAGCTACGGAAACAACGAATATCATGAGTTGTACTTCACAATTCATATTCAAAAAATAGAGACCACTATAACATAAAATTCTAAAGATCTAAAATGTAGTGCGAGTGCCATGACAACCCTATAAATATTGAAACAAAAGATTTGATCTCTATTAACGGCAGAAATATTAGAAATGGAGACCATATCTGTAGTTGAGACATTTTGACGCAGGAGCATCTTTTTGACCATTCTCCTACGGTTATTACTCATCCCCTTATTCGAGGAGTGCCTTTCAGTTCCTACATACAGTTGGGACTGCAACACCATTTCTTGTATTTTGATAGGAGACTCAATCTCAAGTCAATGAAAAAGAGCATCAATATTTATTGTTAGAGTGAGGTTTGTCCTTGGGGAAGAAATGAAAAATAGAGAGGGTGCATAGGAATAGAAGCAGGAAGAATAATACAGACAAACCGCCATTCTAAAACTTGTGAGTTTTGTCTTCTTGTTGCAGGAAGGCCAGGTTAAGAATTGTTTGGTAGGATTTAAAAGACTTAGCATTTGTAATTTTGTGTTGGCATATAGAATAAGTGATTACCATGGTTTAGAAGGAATTTCTTACTTGGCAAGGCCATAGACATACATTTAAAACAGCTGAGACTGTATTCCTGAGGAAAGGACAGTTATTTCTATCCACGAGTCTCAAAAAGGAGACCAGTCAGCTACAACAGATAAGGAAGACTTAGTTCTTACATTTTTCCTTATATATGAATATTGTAAAATTGCCCGGAAACTGATGTTTTCCAGCCATTATAAGTAGTGAGCAGATTTATTTTTTAATTCCAGCGTATCACTCTTGGTAGAAATTCTGTCGTGTGCAAATTTTCTTGGTAGAAATTCTGTTGTGTGCAAATTTTCCCGTCGGTAATGGCTTGCCTTAAAAAGTGACCTTACATCCGTCCACTTAGAGTGTGAGTTGTCCAAGGCTGCCATACATATATATATATGGGATTCTTATTTATTTGTTAGATGTCATTGATAGTTAGAACATAAAACCAAAAACAAGAAAATTTGTGCAGAAATTCTCAACCAAGCAAGCTAGAAAGATCCATATTTCCACACAAATAATTAAATCATCATAGATCACATGACATACACAGAAGAGATCTATTGAGTTAAGTAGAAAATATTATGTGTATATACATATGAAGATATATATTTGTATGTGTGTGCCATTGGTTCTTTCCTATTTGTAGAATCGTTGGAGATAATCATTACCTTAAATGCTCATCTACAAATTGAATTGAAATGAAATACTCATCATTGCGTTAATTTGTCCCAGTAGTCTGTTTTCTCTAACTTCTGGAGAATTTGAAAATGCCCACGTTCATGAGTTGTTCAATTTCTTATGTGGTTTATTGATTCATCATGTGATGTTGGTTTGTTGTTTTAATGAAAGCAGTCATCAAAGAAAAAGAATGCATAAATTTGCTAAGCACTGTAAACTGAAGGAGAGATTCTAATGATGTCAAGTTCTATGCAGTTTTTCTTCTTATGTACAGTCAATAATATTTAAGTTGGGAATCATTTAAAGATTGCCTTTTTTGTATTTTCACCAGCTGAGGATTGGGGCTCAAATATCAGGTTGCCTCAAATCAAAGTTGACCTGTAGATAAACTCTTCTCACGATGCATACTAAAACACCTTATGTGACCCATAGACAACACCTTAAGGCAGGACGAATCACCCCAGCCCTGTATAAGTTAAAAAGTAAAAACCCAATCATCTCACATATATCTTTAAATGTCGTGGACTTGAAAAACAATATGTATAGTATCAAAAATATCAATACTTCTGCTTTGACCATAAAAATTCAAAAGAACAGGGGATACTGACCTTGGATGCAAGCTCAGTAGATGAGAATAAACATTAACTTTATTCTATGCAAACACAGTATATGACAACGAACAACTGTCTTCTCTAGTAACAAGCAGAAGCTGAGTCTATCATGAACAAACTATTTACAGAGTATATTTGCACCATATTCTCATCTCCAGGGAGGCAATCAATTGTTAAGAACCAAAAGATAAGGTACAACTGGCAAGAATATTACAAAAATTCCGTAGAATGGAATATCTGATCTTGAAAGACAGTCATAAAATAAGATAAAAATGAATTGAAAATGATCTTGAATATCGTAATAGCTACTAGTTTTCTATTTTGCTTATGTTTATTTACTGATCTACAGTCTTGAATAAAGATTTCCAACAAGTGTAGTACATGTATATTTGAAGAGATTATATTCCTTCAAGTGAGGTTGAAGGAGCTCGGTTTGTTGACAGTGAGCTCAAAGCTGATTGCTAAGGTATGTTCAAATAATTCAGTTTATTTATTTTGTTGAATTTTGTAAATATATATGTTTGTGTTGTTGCTTGTTTTGGGTATCTAAATAGTATTTTCCTTTCTTTATAGTCAATTATTTTCTGTAGTATGTTCAAGCCTGCTGGAGAAGTGTATTATTCCCTTTAGGTCACCCGAACTTTAGTTCACTGCCATCCCTTAGATGGATGTAGAAAGCATAACAGCATAATAGGAAGGAAGCAGAGGTTTAAGAGTGCAAGTTTACCATCATTTTTTTAATTCATTGAAGCATATGGTGCAAGAAGGATGGGACCACCCACCTATTTCGAAAAAATTTCCGCGCATGCTTCACTCAAAGTCCTTTTTGTGGTGTTTCTGGCCACTTTCATTGCCACTGGCTAGAGTGGGAAACATTTGTGTAGTATTTGGTTGTGGGCTATGATTTGATAATTCAACTAAATTTTATTTTAAAACTATGTTCCATAATGTTTTGGGAATGGGTATATGAATTTATTAGAATATAGATATATATAGAAACTCAAATTTCTACAACTTAATTAACAGCAGTATAGCATGACGGCAGTATAACAACAACAATATAATATGATATTGTTAAAATGATGCTAAACAATGTCTGTAGAAGCCTGTACACGCATCACATTCCAAAAAAAATGTTTGTCTGCACTTCTCACACAATATCACACGGTACCAGACCATGGCGAGTGCACCTTTAATCTCTTTTTTAATTGACAATAAGGACGGACTCTAATACCATATCAAATTTTTTAAAGGTTGAGATTTGGAGTTAAAGTTTGAACAATGAAATCAGAAATTATTGATGTTAGTTTTAACTGTTCTATAACTTATATCATTAGCTATGAATCTGAATCATCGTATATGTATTGCTGTTATATTAGTGTTGTTGCTGTCATGATTAATTTTATTGCTGTTATATTAGTGTCACTGTTGTCATGATTAATTTTATTGCTTTTATATTACTGCCATGATATATTTGTTGTTGTTATTATAATGCTGTCATGTTAACTGTTTATATAATGTCATGATATATTAAACGACATTTTTTAATATTATGAACGATTTTTTTAAAGATTATAAAGACTTGCCTTGCTGTTAGGGACATCTGGCTATCCCTGGGATAGTGAGGGATGTCTCAAACATCCTTATGACATTCCCTATTACCGCAACATGTTTGGAAAACCTTTTGAAGATTTGAAGATAGGGACGTTCCCTGCCATCCTACCATACCTGAAATGTCATTGGGGGTGGGGACGGGGATAGTTGTTTGAGGACCACGGACATGCACCCATGCAACATAGTTTTTAAATCATCATGAATTCTCTCTCGATGTTCATGCAAAAATAGTGAATGCTCGAGAAAACACTACATATATCTTAAATCTGTCTTTCCCTCTCTATGTTTTTAAAAATTTAAAAATCTTATCATTAGTTGCTGCCAAATATTAACCTTTAGGCAAAGCAGTTTTACTTTAGTCTTTTAGGAAAAGAAAAGAAATTATGTTATGAAACTTTAAAGTTTTAGGGTGGTATTTTAATCCATATATTTTGTTTTAAAAAAACTATGTGTAGTTGCTTAGATTTTGAACTATATATACACTCACATGTTTTCGACTTTTGTATATAAATTTACTTTTTAATAGTCATTTGAAAATTCAATTTTGTCATTTTCCTTCTAAGCATTGAGCAATAATTTTAGTTGCTAGATTCAACTTTTAGAGTTGTGAACTTTAAAGTCTATCCTATGAGTGTGTTACAACCCTTCAACCCAAAAGTTTCTATCATGAGTGTGTTTGTTAGAATATCTTCTTTTGAAAATTTCATTGTCATTTTCCCCTTTAAAATGAAGAATATTGCACCTTCTCAAATTATTTGGAATGTTTATGGTATTTGTGGTGTTATTGATTTATTGTTATTCTTTTGAGATATATGTATACATCATTTCATGATTTTGATGTTGAAGTCTTATGAAGGTTAGACATTAAATATACAATGTGCAAGATTCTTTTAGATTGCACATGCTTTAATGTTATTGATTATTTTATTAATTTTATTGTTGATTTTATTTTGATATATATTTTTTTTCATCTCATAAATATAAAAGTTCACTAAAAGAATATAAAGATCAAGGATTGCATATGCTTTTATGGTATTGACGATGTTATTAATTTTGTTGTTGATCTTGAGATGTTGTAGGAATTCGGATTGCAAGAAATAAATTTGCATTTTGCAAGTTTATTTGACTTAAAAGATGCCAATATCTTAGTTGAAAATGGTTTTGTATAGTAGTGAAAACTTGAAAAAAGTTTGAAGGAAGGCTTAAATCCCTTGTCAATATTGCTCCACAATCATAATTAATAAAAGGTGTATTGGTTTTTGAGGGGGGTAGAAATACCCCTCCGCAAACTCTTAAGGATGGCTATAGACATCCTGTAAGAGGTCTCTCTTGTTCTTTTTAAGCTACTTTTAGTTTTTCTATTTTTTTACTTAGTTATGTTATGTTGTTAATTAAATATATGGTTTAAAATTTAATTAAAATGGTTTAAATATATAAATTAGACAATTTATATATTATTAATGAAACTATAAAACAAGGACTATCTTTTTTGGTGTATGAGATTTGTATAGTTTAGATGAGGAGATTAAGAGAGGTGAAGGCAAAGATAACAACTAACTCACTCAAAGTAATTTTATATTCTTAGTGTATGTTCTTATAATGTTGTATTTTTTATGGCACTTATTTGAATATATATAAAGAAAATATGGACACTTTTCTTAAGTATATAGTCTATGGCAAGAAGTACCAAGAAACTCTTCTTGTATGTATATTATTTTTTTTTCTTGGAGAAATACAAATGAGTGGAAATAAAAAATTCATTTCAGGTTTTACTATGTAAATTTGTTTAATATTTTATTCAAGTGAATTTATTTTTTAGTATTTGTTCTCTATGCTAAAATTTCATTTGTTAGAGTATGCATGCTTACTATTTAATGAAATTGTATAGTGTGATTCTAATTGTAGGGTTTGTAAGTGTTTGGGTCACATTTTACAAAATTGTGAAAATACAATATCAAGGTTTTACATTTGTGAACTATATTTTTGAATTACATTTTATTTACTTTATATTTTTCATATATTCAATGATGTGTTTCCAAGGGTTGAAAGGTATTTGTATGCATTGACATTGACTTTTATGCAAGGGTTTAATGGAAATACAAATTGTATTGATCATGAATTATTCATATGGTTTTTGTGTAAGGGTTTCATTAAATATAACATTCCTTGAGTCGTATGGGCTTTGTGTAATGTTTGCATGTCTAATATACATCTAACTTCTATGGATTGCTTAGAATTCTTGTGCATTAGGATCAAAGACATTAATTACAATTCTTTTGTATCAAGGGTCTAATGACATGTATGTCATCTTATGGCGTGTCCTAGTCGCTTATGCATTAAGGTTGATTAGCATCATTCACTATGGTTGAGTGACATTGACTAAATTGTGTGATGATTCTCATTGAATGACATGGTGCATGTTAGAGTTGAATGGCATATATGACATAGTATCTAGTGTGCTTATTCATGCATCATTGTTAGTGACACTCACTATCACACATGATTGTATGGGTTTTATTTGAAGTTTACATAACAGTCTCATTGAGTAGTTGTGTGGGTTTTGTTTGAAAGTTTCATCAATCTCCCATGGTGTTCCTAGCATACTTCTTTATTCATCATGATTGGTGACATTAACTCCTTTGCATGATGATTGTATGGATTTTGAATTAAGAGAATGATTCCATATATTTTCCAGAGTTTTATGGGTTTTAGGTTGCAACAAACTCCCATGGCATGCCTAGTGTGTTTGCCTATGTATCATGGCTAATTGGCATTGACTCTTTTGCATGATGATTGCATGTCTTTTGCATGATGAGTTTAATGAAATATGTTATTGAGTTGTATGTATTTTATTTTTAGTGACATATACTCCATTGAGTTGTTTGGGTCTTTCTTGAAGTTTGCATAAAGCTTCTATGGTGCGCATGTTATGTTTGTTTGCACAATCATGGTTGAGATGCAAAATTCAATGTGCATGATGATTGTTTGGCTTTTGTGTGAAGGATCTAATTACATATGTTAGTTGTATGGGATTTCTTTGAAGGTTGCATCAAACTCCTATGATGTGTTTAGTGCTTGTTCATGCATCGTGATTGAGTAAAGATCAACTCTTGTGCATGGCGATAATATTACTTTTGTGTCACAAGGGTCTAATGACATGTTATTAAGTTGCAGGGGTTTTGCTTGAAGGTTACAGTGGTACATTTGTGATTGTGTAATATAGGTTTTGTTTCAATGTTCCATCATAGTTTTATAATGTGTCTAGTGTGCTTGTTCATGCATCATTGCTGAGCAACCTGGGCTCTTATACATTATGATTACATTGCTTTTGTGTGAAAGGTTTGATGATTGGTTGAGTCTTATGGGTTTTGTGCAAAATTTGTGTGGCTTATATGCATATGAGTACTATGGATTTTTTATTAAGGTTCTAATTGTGTATATGCAGTTGAGGGACCATGAATCTTATACATTATGACTACATGCCTTTTATGTGGAAGGTTTGATGATTTCTCGAGTCTTGTGAGTTTCGGGCAAAATTTTCATGCTTAATTTTTGCATCTAAGTACAGTCAAGTGCTTTTTATTCTTGTGCATTAGAATAATTGGCATTGACTATATGTGATTGATTATATATCTCTTCTATCAAGTATCTAAAGGGATGCAACATCCCATCAGTTTTTACTATGCATCCTATTGCCCTTAAAGATTACAATTGGATAACATTGATTATGTGGATAATTTACATCAAACTCTTATGTCATGTCTAGTATTGATATTCATGCATCATGATTAAGTGTCATTGACTCTTATGTGTGATGGTTATAACGAAATGTTGTATATATGGTGTGTATTATTAATGAATGACATATATGTATGGATAATGACTACCATTATGTTTATGTGAAGCTTGCATCATGGTTGACATGCTTATTTATAGATCGTGTTTAGTGATATTCACTCTTATGCATGATGATTATATGACTTTTGTGTGAAGGGTCTAAGGACATGTCATGTCATTTAGTTTTTGAAAAGATAAGCAACATTTATAGGGTGTTGTACCCTTCACACAGAGCCCAAGGGGCCAAAAAGAAAGTTTAAACAAATATGAACTAGGAGAAAAACAAATAGAGACAGTTGATCGACAGCTGTAGGACAACAAACAAGGGGTAAACAACCATAGAACCAAAGGGGATTGTTGTGCACTTTTTGCATACACGCCCCACTGAAAATGAGGACCCTCTTTTTGCTCTCGCTCTTGGTCTTTTTGGCCCGTTGTATTTTGAGGTTTTGCTTGTTTGGACATGTGCTTTGTTGTTTGCCTTGCTTGCTGGAATGGTCCATCCATGATACATATTGAAAACCTTAAGTTTTGGACTCATTTCGGGTTTTTCACTATTCTCAGGAAAATCCACTCCTGGTGGAATTCCTCGGTTTCTTTTTGAAACCCGGTGATAGCTACTTTTCATTGAAAATCCGGAGATTCTGGTCCTTCGCGGAATTTCGTTGGGACCGGATTTCTCCGAATGTCCATCACCATGTCGAATTCTCAGATTCTGGGTTGACCCGTCTTGATTACATTAATTATGCGATTTTCGTAGTGAGTATTAAGTCAACTTTTGGGAGTTTTGTGTCATTAAGGTTTTATCATTTGCTTCCTTTTGATCTGGAGTGCTTGATCCTGAGTGTTGTTGCTGGATTGTGCGATTGGGATTGTGGTCGATTGTTGCAGTCGAATTTTTTGGAAACCATTTACACTCTGCTCGGACTTTGAGGTTTTCTTGCTAGCTTCTGTTGTTTTGATCTTCTCGGTCCTTATGGTATGTACATGACGCTTTCTCTCTTTTGATGATTGAAATGAATTACTTTATGACTTGTGTGTACATGCTATGAGTCAGAATGTTGGTATGGTCAGGTTTTGCGATTGATGCTTGGGTTTCTGGTTTTCGTTTGGTGCTCTTTCATGTTGTTCGCATTGCCATGCTTTTGCTTGTTGAATGCACATGCTTCTTTGACATTTTGGGTATGCTTGGGGTTTGAGTTCCTACCTGTTTTGGCGTTGTGTGTTTCGAAGCTGAGGGTTTTCCCATTTTGTTCGAATGTTGATTCTAAGTGAGTCTCCGAGCTTGCCTTTTGACTTCATCATGAGATGGCTCGCTTGTGTGGGTCGGGACGGGCCTTCTGTAAAGCCTTGCAAACAAACAAGTTGAGCCCAAGCTTATCCTGCGCTCCCATGGCGGAATTTTAGGGTTTCGTGCCTAGGGCATCACTAGTCCCTCTCGATTTACCTTGAGATGAGTTTCAAACTTAAGGATGTTCTATAGGAGGTTCAAATCGAGCTGGTTTCTGGCTCCAAATCCTCAAATTTGTGATCGTTCGATCAATTTGAGTGAGGTCGAGAGAAAATGTGGGTATTCGGGTTTTCAAAGTCTTCGCGGGATTCCTTGACTGTCAAAATTCCTCGACTTTCTGTTTTCTCTTTGTTTTCCCGAAATGTGCATTGATCCGGATTTCTGCCTGCCTCACGGATTTTCGCTACCTTCGGATTTTCTCGGTTTGTCTGTCGCCTTGTCATTTTCCTGAAATTGGACTTAAATTGTGAAAACTGCATTAGTTTCGTTGGAATCCGTGCCTTCGGGATTTTCCCGAAAGCTCTTGGTCCCTTCATTTTCTCGAAATTTGTGAATTATTGCTATTCTCGCGGATTTCCGTCCCTAGCGGATTTTTCTAAGATTTTGTTGAAAATGGAGAATTGAGGAATTGCATGAAGTTTGCTTGATGATTATGCATTTGATAGTCGACTTGGACTTATTTTAAGATGCTTCATGCTGCTTCTTAGTTAATAACAGTTGATTGAATGATTATTAGATGCTTGTGTGCTTGTTTTGCTGGAATCCGCCTGGTTGGGAATTTCTCGAAATTCCTCTCTTGCCTGGATTCCGCGGAAGGGCTGAAAACCCGAACTTTGGGATGACTAATTTTTATGAGGTTTTGAGCATTTTTGGCTTATCATGGAGCTTGTATTTAAGGATGAACTTATCTCTGTGATTGATTAACTTGTGTTCCATGTGATCCTTACTATGGTTTCTTTGTCGAATGCAGGCTGAATCAGGGAAGGCAATGACAAGTGGAACCAAGGGTAAGGTAGTGGATCCAGGTGCAGAGGGCTCTTCCATTTATGAGGCAGAAAGGATCAAGATGGATATCTAGAGCAAAATTCTGAAGAGCAAGCTTACTTCCATCTGGTCAGGGGTAACTGATACCAATGTTGGATTGTGGGAGTATGAAGAGTTCAAGGCAAGAATGGCAACATCGAATCTCTCCCTCTTGGTCAGAAGGACATTGGAATCAAGATTGGCACATGTAGTTAGATTTCCTCCTACAATATAGTGTTATGAATCGGTGCTTGAATGTGCATGACACAATGACAGAAGTACACAAAGGATAGTTGGTCCTGAAGGGTGGATTGTTGCAAATTTGAATCTTGTGTCTATAGCCTAGACATTTGACATGCCTGGTAGGTCTCATGTGGTGGTTTTTGACATGGATGTGGCAAAGAAGTTCTATGGAGAAGATACCATCAAATCCCAGCAGGTCATTAATTCCTGGTTGGAAAAACCTAAGTCCCACTTCTCCAAGTTGCCCAAGCAGTTGGTCAGACTCAAATTTAAGGAGTATTATGATGTTATCACCCTTCTTAGTAGGGTGGTAGGGTTGAAGAGTGCAAGAATGTTTGAGAATTGGATGCTCCATGTTATTGCTAGGATGGAACATGGTATAGACTACCACTGGGTAGGCATAATAAGTGCCATGATTCATGAACAAATATGCAATGTCCTGCAGACCAAGAGTTTCACAATAACCTCTTACCTGTTCTATGCTTTGGCTAGGTTCCACCCATACAAGGGATTGAGCACAAGGGGTGTGTTTGCACAGGATGTAATTTATGAAGTTTACCCACAGCTACACTTGGGTAACTCGAGCTACATAAGGGTGAATGATGCATTCACCATGTATATCACCAGGTTGCTCCAAGGTGCAGAGCATGTTTGGATTTCAAATAAAGCCAAGGAGTTGATCAAAAGGTTTGGAGCTTGGTTTATCCAGTTCCCCACCTTTTCATACATAAGAATTGATTGTTGTCAGAGGGCTCCATACAAACTCCCAAGGTACCCTACTAATCATGTTGTACTCTTGGAGGTCACAAGACAAATATGTGACTTTGATGTAATTGTGAAGAGGGAAAAGCACAAGACAGGATTTGGTAGTGGCTTTCCTTTGAGGATAGGCAGTGATGAAGCCTACCCTTCTATTAACTCAGCCCATGCTTCTGAGGAGGAAATGAGCATTCTTGGTCTCTCCTTCCACTCCAAAAGGCCAAGGTTTGATATAATTGGTGAAGCCCAGAAGAAGGCTAGCAAAGAATACAGCCACAAGGATGACCTAGAGGACTACTAGGCCAACATTGGTGATGAATTTGAGGTCAGAAAGAAGAAGTTTTCCAAGTTACCAGTCAGCTTGGTTCATTTGTACAACATAAGGGTTGTTCCTGATTAGGTTGAGGAGGATGGCAATTTAATCCAAGGTCATAACTTTGAGGCTGAGAAGGATAAGCCAATTGGAGAAGTTGATTGATCGGAGGAAGAGAAGACCAAGCTAGAATAGGTCATGACCCCGGTAATCAAATATACTAAGCTCTGGCTCAAGCATAAGATGTTGGAATTGGAAAGTGAGGGTGTGCAATGCACCTATGATCTCATGGGAGACTTGGAGTCTCACTCTACATCTGAGGAGTCACCTGAAAAAGACCCCAAGGGCAAAACCAAGGCGGGCTCTCCTTTCAGGATCAAGATTAAGAATGTTCATGCAAAGGAGGTAGGAGAGGCAAAGAAACAAAGGAAGCATATTGCCAAGAAAAGGAAACATGCCTCGAGGAGGAAGAAGGCTGAAGGAGGTGAGCAAGAAAAAGAAGAGACCAGTGTTCCCTCACCAAAGAGAAGGAGAATTGTGAGGATATCACAAAAGGAGAAAGAGGCTTCTAAGGCAGATAAGGAAGGTGACACACCTGTGGTAGAAGTAGAGAGCTCGGGGGAAAAGACACAAGTATACACTAGAAGATCTAGGACTCCTCCCAAGGATGTTGTACCAAAAGGAAATGTTCCCATGATTGTTCATGTCATCGAGCAGGAGGACATCCCTCATCTTCATGAGACTGGCAATATGCTAGATGAACCAAAAGATGTTGAAGATTCTAAGGACCTTGGAGAGGAAGAATTCCAGGAGGGTGATCTCTACAATGCCGAGGTGGAGATAGATAAGGTTTTGCAGTCCCCTTTGGTGGCTTATGGGGATTCACCCACAAGAGGTGAGGAGGATAGACCTCCTCCAGAGAAGGAATTGCCAGCTAGGACTCCTTCACTAGTGCATGAGAAGGAGGAGCACAATAAGGAAAAAGAGGATACAACTGAGAAGGCTCCTGAGAAGTCAAGTATGGAGGAGAGTATGCCTAATGTTCAATAGGAAGATGATGGACATGACAAAGTACAATCAGAGTCTACTGTTCCGGGCTAGTTGGATAAAGAATTGAAGAGTAAACAGATTGTGATAGATGACACTCCTCCCAATTGGGATGAACTATTGGAAAATATTGGAAAGGGAAAGACAAAGTAGAAAGCCAGAGTCATTTCCAGGATTGAAAGGGATGAATCAAATAACAGGGTAGCCCACATTGCTACCCCTGCTTCTGACAAGGATAGGGATGATGTGACCGAAAGGGATTATAGTGTGCAAACTATCAATCTAGGGCATGCTTCCATGGAGTAGGACATTGAAGAGTATGAAGGCTCCAGTGTTGTGATCCTTGGTAGATTGAGGAAGGAGGTACAAGCTAAGACAAAAGTGGAGAAAGAAAATCATAACCTTAAGAGATATTTGCAAGAGTTGATGAAACCCTTGAAATCCATCAGTGATTCCTCATCTACTGTGGGCTTCTTGCCTTAGGAGACCATATCAGAGTTGGAAAGAATGAAGAACACCACACATGCTATAGCCGGTTGGTTGCAAGGGGTGCAAACCAAGGGGGGTAATGCTATCAAGGGCATCCTTTCGACTGGAGGAGATGCAATGAGGTCATTGGATTGGCTGAAGAATGTGTTGGCTCAGGATAAGGAAGATGTAGATCCTTTGTTGCAAAAGACAAGAACTATCATGGAATACACCGAAGAAAAGTTGATAAGTGAGGGAATTCTTCTATCCTAAAAGATCACAGAGCCTTGGGAATGGTTTTAGATCCTGCAAATAAGGCAAAACGCTTTGAAGAAGATATACAAACAAGGGAGGTAGACTGAAGGCACCTTGACTGAAGTTTACAATAAGTGTATTTCTTTCTTTGAGGTGATGACGGGGAGAAATAAATTTGCTCCAAAGCATCTTAGCTTAGAGCAATTGAGAGAATGGTGGTGAGATGTATATTCTCTAGCCAATGAGGGCCTTATTACCGAACATCAATTGGATGATGTAGCCACATACATTGCAATCATTGATTGATATCAAACAAATAAGGTGGATTGGGATAAAGTAGTGAAACAGTCAAGAGATGACATCAAGTCTCTTGAGAGGAGAATTAGGGTTTTGCCTATGCCACCTATTGCCAACTTGGATAGGGTATTTTTGATGGTGCGGGATAAGGTGGAGCATACTAAAGATAAAGGGAGGAAGTAGTTAATGCAATGCTACATCAGAATTTGTGCTTCCCCATTATTTTCTCCTCTTCCTTCGCATGCATTGGACCAAGTTTTGTTGGAGACCCCAGGCCGACTTGGATGAAATTGGTGCATATTGCGCATTTCATATTTTTTGAATTTCTCTTGGCCGACCTATTATGTGGCCATTTATTATTGTAAACCCTAATTGGGTCGACATATCTTGGGGGTTTCTATAAGTTTGGTGTTATGCCTCATTTGTAAGGGGTTAGTTAGTGAGACATTTACATTAGAGCGAATTGTAAGAGCAAGAACTAGAGTTAGAGTTTAGTTTATCTTTTCAAGCAAGTGCTGTAACAGAATATTGGAATTGTTGCTACTTTGGGATGCTTTAATACAAGTAGAGACATTGTCATTTGGTGCCTTTCTTGTGTTGAGTTTTATCTGGCATGGTTCTTGATATTCTATCTTTGAAATGGCTTAAGTTATTTGATGTTAGATGGTTTGATAATGTTTAGGGTTTTATGCTTGAAGTGTTTGTAGCAATCTCTAGTCCATACTTTTTGCAATTAGTTGATTGTTAGCTGCTTTGCAAAGTTAGCCTAGACTTAAAATCGTGCTTAGTTCAATTATGCATGCTTGTTCATTTCAATTACAATAGGGTTGTCTTGAATGAATATTCATAGTCTGAAAATCTTTAACACCTTAGAAGATTGCACTATTTTTGTAAGATTGCAGATTTATTTGGGTTGAACAGCAATCAGTTTATGAGGGATTGGTCCATTTTGAGCATTTCATCTTTTGCATTGTTAATCTTAAGGTGAGAATTAGTCTTAGAATTATCTCTGAAACCCTTATCTTTTGTTTTTTTTTTATTATCTGGGTTAGTTTTAGGTTTTGAAGTATCAACATATTGCTAGATCTGATAAGTTTGAATCCAGTATTTGCTTGTAGTAAGGTCCCTTTGTGATTACCAACATTTTCACATTATCTCTGAGTTTTTTTTATTGCATTGTCAAGACCTGACATTAGATACCTTGGGGTTATCTCTTTTCTCATAGAGATTTACCTTTCAAGAGAGATAGGATATCATATTTTGTTTGAGTTGTTGTTGTGCAGAAAACACCATCAACAGGGACCAAACTGACTCCTTGAACCCGAGGCCGCAGAGAAGCAACGGATTTGGGGAGTTCGTTCTTCTTTCTCAGCATAACCGACCAAGAAGGCTCGAAAACAACCACCGAGTAGGGCGAGGGGAGAGGATCTCCAATAGCCACCTCAAGCAAGGAGCCACCATGCAGCGAGGGCAACGGTAGTGAAAAAGAGACCAGACTGATCAAAGTACCAGCTGAGTCGTTTAACAGGGGGCGAGCAGGAACCGACTGCGCATCGACAACATAGGATCAAAAGGGTTATAATAGCATTTCATTTAGTTGTATGGACTTTGAATGAAAGTTATAATAGCATGTATGCCATGGATTTGAGTTTTCTTGAAGTTTGCATCAAACTTTATGATGTTCCTAGTTTGCTTGTTCATGCATCATCATAGTTGAAAAACATCACTTCTTCTACACAATGATTCTTTGGCATTTACATGAAGTTTCTAATGAAGTATATATAATTGAGTTGTATGTTTTTTGTTTAGAGATTCTAATGGCATATTTAATCAAGTTGTATTGGATTTGTTTGAAGGTAGCATCAAACTTGTATGGTGTGCATAGTTTGCTTGTTCATGGACTAAGGTTATGTGACATTGATTCATGTGTGATGGTTCTAATGAAATGTGGCATATATGTTATGGATCAAGGTTAAATGGTGTGCATTGCATATTACCCTACAAGTGTTGTATTTTGTGTGATGCTTGCATCATTATCAATTTGCATGAAGCTCCTATGCTTTTCCTAGTGTGTTTATTTATTCATTATGGTTGGTGACATTTTCTCTTGTGCATGATAATTATATGGATTTTGTGTAAAATGTCAAAAGGAATATGTAATTGAGTTGTATGTATTTTGTTTGATGGTTGCATTAAAATCCTATGTTATGTATTGTGTGTTTGTTCATGCATTATGGTTGAGTGATAAGCATGTTGCACATATGTTACCTTTGGTTGTCATTGATGTTAACACTTAGTTTGGGTTGTCATTGATACTTATGTTGATGAAATTGTTGCACATATGTTAAGGTTTTCATTGATGTTGATGTTCATGGTTGGATGTCATGCCTTGTATGATGTTAATTAAAGTAGTATCGAGTATGTTTGTTGTCTGCAAGATGATATCATGTTGATATATTAAGATGAGGATTAGAAGCAATATTGATGTTTGGGAGATGTTGATGGTCTCTAGTATGTTTTATGCTCTCTCTTGTTGTTCTCGAAGAAGTATGTGTTGCTACAAGGAGGTTTTGGTCTTTGGAAGTTGGTGAAGGTTTACGTTGTAGGAAGTTGATTTGAAGATTGTTTGGGAGAATGCTTTGCATTACCCTGCTTTTGTAGATAAGATCTTGTGGTTTGGGATTTAGTGTTTATGTTCTATAGATGTTGCACTCCTATCTTTTTAGGTCACTAGTGTTGTCGAGGTCTTTGGTAATTGTAGTGGGTTGAGAGTTTTGTTGGTTAGGAAAATGCTTTGCATTTCTCTCACCATGGTTTTTTCCTTCTTGGGTTTTCCACGTATATTCGATGTTATCTTGTGCATGTGTGCTCTTTGCTTTATCTTTCATTGTTGTTGATCTATTTAAGGGTTGTTGATCTGGTTAGAAGGTTGAATTACTTTATCTTTCATTGTTGTTGATTTGCTTAAGGGTTGCTAACCTTGTTAGAAGATTGAATTGCCTTATCCTTCACTATTGATCTAGCTAGAAGATTAAGTTTGCATCATGCTAAAAGGTTTAAGTTTTAGAAGATATTCATTCACCCCCCTCTTAGTATCGGGGCGTGTCCAACAATTGGCATAAGAGCCAAGTTCTTCAAAAGGAGCTTCATCATTTGAGGAAGGTTCGAGATGGCACATGATGGATCTCACAAGGCACCTAAGTTTAATGGAACAAATAACACCTTTTCGAAATTAAGGATAGAAGGCTATCTATCCTCTTTAGGGTTTGGTATTTGACAATCTGTCAAGGATGCTTACACTGTTCCTACTACTACTACAAATTCTACGAAGATTAGGTTATAATGACGACAATGCCAAGACAAAGAATGCTATCATGCGTGGGTTAGCTAATTCAAAACTTTTGAAGATAATGAATTGCAGTTTTGCTAAGGATGTCTGTGAAAAACTTAGCAACATTTATGAAGGAGACAGTAAAGTGAAGCAAGCCAAGATGCAAATCATCAAGAGCGAATTTGAGACCTTGAGGATGACAAAGGATGAAGACATTGTTGGTTATATGCTTCAGGTGGATGAAGTAGTTAATAGAATCAGAGGTCTTAGTGGAGAAGTAAAAGAAGATGAGATTGTATTAAGGTTTTGAGATCTCTCCCTAAATCTTATAGTCATAAGGTACTTAATGTTAAGGGATCTAAGGACATCGATAACTATTCAGTAGATCAAATGTTTGGTGCTCTCATAGCCTTTGAAATGAGAGAGTTTGACAAATATACTCCAAAGAAGGAAGCAACTTTCAAATTCAACAAGAAGACAAAAGATGAAACTACAGATCAAGATGTTGACTTTGATGAGGTAGAGGCAAAATTTGCGAGGAGATTGAAGAAGGGAACTGATAAATGCAAAGGTAAGTTACATTTCAAATGCTTCAATTGTGGAAGAGTTGGTCAATTTTCCTCTAGATGTCCTTTTAAAGAATCAATGGATAGTAACAAAAGAGATAAATTCAAAAGAAGTCTTTGTTCCAAGGAGAACTATTGTTCTTTAGAAGATGAGGATCATGATGATTTGAATGATGAAACACTCTTCATAGCCTTGAAAGTTGGTCACAAAAAGAGTGATATTGCAAAATTTAAGAGGTATGGTACCTTATAGGTTGACAAAGATAATGGAAAATCTATAGTTTTGTGGATTGCCTTTCACGAAAAAGAAGAAGCAAATGCTTGGGTAATTGACAGTTGTTGCTATAACCACATGATTGGTGACAAGGGGAAGTTCATCAGCCTCAAAAAGTGGAATGGTGGAGCTGTCAAGTTTGGTGGGGATAAGTCAACACAAATTTGTGGAAAGGGTGCTATAACTATTGATTGAAACACTAAGACTGAGGATGTCCTCTATGTCAAAGGGTCGAATCATAATTTCCTCAATGTCAGTCAGATGTGCAGTAAAGGATATAACCTTGCATTTCATTGCAAAGGTTGTGAAATTAGGAAGATAGGATCCAAAAGATTAATTGCAAAAGGTACTAAGACATATGGAAATGTCTATCATCTCAAGGAAGCAAATGAAAGAACTTGTTTATTGACTCAGTCTGGTAACTGTTGGTTGTGGCACAAGAGAATGGGACGCATCAACTTTGACAATATGGTGAAGATCAATTCTACTCATGTAATAAGAGACATGCCTAAGATAACAAATCTTGCAAACACATCATGCAAGGAGTACCAAATGGGAAAGCAGACAGGCACAAATTTCAAGAGCAAGGAGTGTTCTTTTACAATGCTATTGGAGCTTATTCACAAGTTGAAAGTATTTATTTACTTTTACTCCGGTAGGTCGGATGGAAGCAATCAAGATGTTTCTTGTCTTTGTTGCTCACAAGGATTTCAAGGTCTATTAGATGGATGTCAAGTCAACCTTCTTGAATGGTAACTTAGAAGAAGAGGTCTACATTGAGCAACCAGATGGTTTCCAACTATCAAAAGATGCAGACATGGTGTGCAAACTCAAAAAAGTTTTGTATGGATTCAAGCAAGCGCCTAGGGCTTGGTATGCTTGGTTGGATAAGTACTTACTTCAACAAGGTTTCAAGAAAGGTACTGCAGATAGTAATCTTTACATTAAGGTAGAGTAAGACAAGATTTTGATAGTGGTTGTATATGTTGATGACATTATCTTTGGTGGAGATGATAATATGTCTAAGAGGTTTGCAGAAGAGATGTAGCAAGAGTTTGAGATGCCCATGATTGGTGAGTTGTCTTTCTTCCTTGGGCTTCAAATTTTTCAACTAGATGATGGTATGTTTATTTCTCAGGCTAAGTATGTTAAAGAGATGTTGAAATTTTTTGGCATGGAGGATTCCAAACCAATAAGTACTCCTATGGTTATTGGTTGTCACTTGAGGAAGGTTGATGAGTCACTTGAGGTTGATCAAAATCTTTATATATCTATGATTTGAGGATTATTGTATTTAGCTGTTTCTAGACCTGATATTATAAATATAGTATGTTTGGTTGCCAGATATTAAATCAATCCTAAGAAAACTCATGAGAAGGTAGTAAAAAGAATATTCAAATATTTGAAGGGAGATCCGAATTATGGGTTGTGGTATAAGAAGGATGATTTTTTTCCGAGTGCCTATACTGATGTTGATTAGGCATGATGTGTGGTTGATCAACAAAGCACTAGTGGAAGTGCATTTTCTTAGGAGATAGATTGGTCTCTTGGTTTATCAAAAAGGACCCAGTGTCCTTATCCACAACAAAAGTTGAGTATATTACTACAACATCTTGCTACACCCAAGTGCCCTAGATAAGTAGACTTTGAAGGATATAAAAGTGGTGTATGATGAGCCCATTCCCATATTATGTGAAAATACTAGTGCAACAAAAATTTCCAAGAATTTGGTGATGCATTCAAGTACCAAACATAATTGTATTTTGTATCACTTTCTAAGAGAGAAGGTTGTAGAGCAAGAATTTAGACTAGATTATGTTCTTACTAAGGATCAAATTGTAGACATCTTCACTAAGGAACTTCCAAAGGATACTTTTTAGTATCTCCCGAAGAAGTTAGGGGTTATTTCCCTTCCTTATCCCAACTAGATGCATAGATTGTGCATCTATCAAGGGCAAGAAATTCATGTCATATCTTTTTCTCCTGGATTGATGTGTGTTATCTCTTAGGGGGAGAAGGTAGGTAGGTTGTTGATAAGAGGAGCATATATAATTGCTTGAAGGAGAAGTGTAGTTGTTTTCCCTTTTTCCTTGATGTCAAAGCGGGAGAATGAGTAGTTGTGTGTTCCCATCAATGCCAAAGGGGGGGATTGTTGCACATATGTTGCCCTTTATTTGAAGGTTATAATGACATCTATGTTATTATGGTCTTTTCTTGAAGTTTGTATGAAAATCCATCATGTTTCTAGTGTGCTTGTTCATGCACAATGGTTGTGTGACAATGTTTGTATCACATGATGATTGCATGGATTTTGCATGAAGGGTGTAATGAGATGTACGATTGAGTTGTATTGGTTTTCTTCAAATTTTTTAATGTTATATATGCCATTAAGTTGTATTGGTTTTGTATGAAGGTTGCATCAAACTTTTATGGTGTGCCTAGTGTGCTTATCATGTGATTTCTTTAATGGAATATGGCATATATAGTGTGGATTAGTGTTGAATGGCATGTATAGCATAATACCCTATACATTTCATTACTTTTGTGTGATGCTTGCATCATTACTAGTGAGCATGGACCTCTAATGGTTTTGCTAATGTCTTTGTTCTTGCATTATGTTTAGGGACGACATTCATTCATGCTTTATGATTATATAGTTTTTGTGTGAAGGATCAAATAAAATATGTGTTGTTTAGTTGTATGGGATTTTCTTGATGGATGTATGAAAATCCTATTGTGAGAATAATGTCCTTGTTCATTCATCATGGTTGAGTTCCATTGATTTTTATCATGAAAATTATATGGTTTTTGTATGAAGGGTCAAGTGGCATTCACTGTTGTGCATGATGATTACATAGATTTTGTGTAATGGTCAAATGACACATATCTTTGAGTTGTATAGGTTTTTTTGGGGTATGCATCAAAATCCTATAATGTACATAGTGTGCTTGTTGATGCATCATTTTCTAAGGGCATCAATTTTTATCATAATAATTGTATGATTTTTTCATGAAGGGTTATACCAAAAAATTGACTTGTATGAGTTTTGTTTGAAGCTTGCATCAAACTATTATTGCGTGTGTAGTGTGCATGTTCATGCATCATGGTTTAGTTACATTAACTGTTGTGCATGATGATTACATGAATTTTATATAAGGTTTTAATGATGTATATGTAACTGATTTGTATGGGCTTTGTTTAAGGTTGAATGAAATACCCCCAATATGCCTAGTGTGTTGTGTGCATCATGGTTAAGTGATTGAGTATAATGATTGGATTAATTTTTCTTGAAGAGTCTTAATGTAATGAGTTGGTTAGTTGTAATGGTTTCATTTCAAGGTTAGATAAAAATCTTATGGTGTGCCTAGCATGCTTGTTCATACATCGTGGTTGAGTGGCATTGATTCTAGTGCCTTAAAATATAATGACTTTTGTGAAGGGTACTATAGCATATATGTCATTGAGTTGCATAGGTTTTGTTTGAAAGTTCCATCAAACTTCTATGATGTGCCTAACATGTTTAACATCATGGATGAGTGAAATTGTGATTTTTCATGCATCATGGTTGAGTGACATTGACTCTTCTGCAAAAATGTATGACTTGAAAGAAGGGTATAATGACATATATCTCATTGAGTTGTACATATTTTGTTTGAAAGTCCTATAAAACTCCTACTATGTGCTTAGTATATCTATCTAGCTATTTGACTAGTTATCTAACATTTTGTTTATCTATCTACCTATATGTCTATCTCTATGCCTATGTATGTATGTATGTATGTATCTATATATATATCTATCTCAACTACCAAAGGAAGATGCAGATCCCAATATTAACCCAAAAGGATGCCTTTCGAACCCACCCAGACAATAATTTTGGTTGGAATTATAGTTGAGGTAGATTAGTTGTTCCACGATAGTTGTCCCCTACTTTTTCAAATATTTATCCTCATAGAAAAGAGTAGGGTGGGAAGGTTTCCTTGAGTTAGTTCTTTTCTTAAAGTAAATTTTATCAATTGGTGGCCCTATTTGATAACTAAATATTTGAGTTAAGTGGAAGCCTAGGAAACTTTGATTAAATAGTTCAATTCATAAGGCTACTTGGAAGGAAAGCCTTGGTCTTGAAACCAACCTTCTCACTTCCCTTACTCTCATTGTCAAGCAAGGCCTTCTCAACAAGAACTATTGGCTTTGAAGATACAAAGCGAGAATTCCCCCCAAGAGTTGTCGAATCAAAGGAATTTTCGTTGAATCCTATTGTCGATTTATGTAATCCGACAATGATTTATAACTACATAAATATCATTGGTCGAGCGAGGTGGGTGGGAGAAGATAGATGCATCGAGCCCTATTATCCGCTACTCTATCTTCCTCAGAGAGGTGGTTAAGGCATAGATCAAATACCTTGCTTGATTCTTTTTTGGGTGGGGGGACCTTACTATTTAACATAAAATATTTTTTCTTTTGTAGGTTTTCTTTTGTCATAGTTGTTGACATGAATGTAATGACCACTTGATAAAGTGACAACATTCTAAAATATTACATGCATTATAATTATTTGTTTATCACATATGGATTTATGCAGTTTAGTTTGGATTACTAAGTATGCTCTTTGTGTAATTATTTTAATTTGATGGAATATGTGCCAGATTGAACCTTCTATTTTTCCTTCATTGTTTCCTTTCTTATTATTTGTGACTGTACCCCAATGGATAAGCATTAGTCTCTAGCCCACTTGACCAATCTTTGATCATTCAAATAAACAAGAAATTAGTCAATAGTATAGGAGTAAGTCCTTACATGTGAATTCATAACCTTACGATATAACCAGAGATCTATTTTCAATGAGCCATAAATTAAATCATTTGGTGCAAGTTATGATTGCACAACATTATCAACTATATAGGAGTTTTGAGGTAGCTTGTTCTTGATTCAATGATAGTCTTTGGCAACAAGAGATCAAGTTGGGTTTGGTTGTCAATATTTTGTTATTTTTCATTTAATCTGATTTCAATATTTGTTCATTTATTCATTTATATACTTGAGTACTTCTATCCAAATGGGATAGGTATTCATCAAAATTCAAGACAAGCATCCAATCTTACAGGTTAGGTATTTGTTTGTAATAGGAATCCTCTATCCATTCAAGATAGTCATCCACCAAAATGATTATGCATTTATCATATAAGATAGGTATACACTCTAGTTATAGTCTTAGACTCATTGAGACCATCTAGGTCTTGAGTTAGCTCCTTGAAGACCACACTTCCCTCTTGGGAGTGTATCGAGGTCAACATCAATCACGGGTATGTAATTTAATATTGAAAATTAAATAAGGAATTATGGTGATTAGTAGTTATGATATTATTCCCTTATTTTCCCTTGCATTTAGGAAGATATTTTATTTGAGTTCCATTACATAAGCTTATTTGCAAAGTCCTAATCTCTTAATCATTCTTTCAATCTTTTATGATTAACTAAATTTAAAGATAAGATTTCTTCTAATCTTGGGAAAACCTTATATGTCAATATCAAACTAGTGTATAAATTTGTAGATTACTTCAACTTGATAGTCAATTATTAATGAAATAAATACAAAGATGTTATTGATTTAAATATGATAGAAATTACTAATGATTGTGCAATTTTGTAGGCCATTATTTAGCAAAAGGGTGAGTAATAATGTTCTTGTTGGTCAATTATTTGATAGGAGATAAGAGTTACCATTTGAATTAATATACTTATCATGAGAATTTCATGCAGGTATTGTATTGCAATAGCTATCAAGATATTTTCATATCATTGTGCATAGTTAGCAAGTGATACCATTTGTAGTCACAAGTTCTATTTTTTTAAGCTATTAAATTGTTAATGATAACCTTACTTAGCACCTTCTATAAAATGTATAAGGTCTCTTACTTATATTGAGTATAAATTAGAAAGTATTGAGTTATACATTAAAGATAGTTTCAAGGTAGTTTTCTAATGAATATGAATTCTTCTAAAATGCCTTCAGTTGATGGTAAACTTGTTATCATAACATAACTACCTTAGTTGAATAATTGAGGCTATGATTTATTGTCTGACTAGAATCTAGTTAATTGAACTATTTATAGTTATCCATGTTAACTTGATTAGGGTTTGTGAGTAAGGAACTCTTGAACTAATAGAATTTGGGATTAGGAAAAAAATGGAAATTTCTTAGGTGAAGGGTATTAAATATGCAATAGAATAAACCTATAACTATTGAATAAAGTAAGACAAACTTATATATAGGTAAACATTGAAGTATTTACATTAAAACTCAATATCAAACACCTCTTTGGAATGTGCTTGTTTATTAGATTTCTAATTAGGTTTCATTCTTGTTTAACCTAAGTGGGTGGCAATCCACAAAGAATTGTTTGGGGAAATTAGATCCTAGAAAGGTTTGTATACCCACTCATGTAGTTACATGAAACATAGACTAGAAACCAAAACTACATATATACTCCTTGATCCATTTGGAAGTAGTGTATGTAGGTAGTCTGGTGAACGAAGAATTCTCCCAGTACATAGGATTTTAGGTGTGAGGTTAGGGACTTTCTAAATAATAGAATTTTCAACATGTAAAAATAAAGTAACCATTCTCACAAATAAACTCTTAAATGTAAACTTGAGAAAAAACATGAGCTAAAATAAATTATTGTCTACTCAAAAGGAATCTCAGATGGATTTTCTTAATCTCCCTAAGGCTTTAGGCTAAATTTTGATGCGAGATTTCAAGCCTTTGAATATTGAATTACATACCCTTGATTGAAACTGACCTTACTACACTCCCAAGAGGGCAATGTGGTCTTCAGGGAGGTGACTCAAGGCCTAGATGGTCCTGATGAGTCTAGGACTCTAGTAATAACTATACCTATCTTATATGATAGATGCCTATCTATTTTGGTGGATTATTATCCCAAATGGATAGATGAGTTCATGTTTTGCAGGAATAGATACCTAACCATAAGGTTGGATGCTTGTCTTAACTTTCATTGAATACCTATCCCATTTAGATAGAAGCACTTAATTATACAAATGAATTCATGAACATTTACTATCTTGTTAAGAAAAAAAATAGTAGTATTTTTCAATTAAATAAAAAGATTTGTTACATTCAACCCTCCATGGTTTGTTCATGAGCTAATTTTACTTGCATGATGACAACCTTGGCCTTGTTAGTGAAATATGGTTCTAGGAAGTGGAGCAATGGTTTTGAGACCCAACACATGGTACATGAACAAACACAATAAGTACATAATAAAATTTTAATTTAACCTCCATTCAAAAACTCATTCAAAATAATGACATATATGTCATGAAACCCTACAAATAAAATTCATGTAATCATCTTGTACATTAGCCAACATCACTCAACCATGATGCACAAACACATAAGGGACATCACAAGAGTTTGATACAACTTTTAAACAAATCGCAATAAACCAATCACATATATACCATTATATCCTTCAAACAAAAGGTGTACAACTTGATTACATGTATTCTATTTTACCTTTCACACAAACGTAATATAATCATCATGCACAAGAGAACTATCACTCAACCATGATGCATGAACAAGCACATTACACACAATAAATTTACTTGATCAATTACTCATAGACAATTCCATCAATTTTGGCATGCAAGAAAACTAAGATATTTGGCATGTAAATTTCACACAAACTGCATAAGACTATAAGTGTTGAAGCCCTTCTCACAAAATACATGTAATGATAATGTACAAGAATCAATGTCACTCATCCATGATGCCAAATATGCTAAGAACATAATAGGAGTTTTATAGAACTTTCAAACAAAATATGTACAACTCAATGGCATATATGCCATTATACCCTTCTTTCAAGTCATACATTTTTGCACAAGAGTCAATGTCACTCAACCATGATGCATGTTCAATCACAATTTCACTCATCCATGATGTTAAACATGCTAGGCACATCATATAAGTTTGATGTAACTTTCAAACAAAACCTATGCAACTCAATGACATATATGCCACATTACAGAACTTTGATGGAACTTTCAAACAAAACTTATGCAACTCAATGACATATATGCCACAGTACCCTTCACACAAGTCATTAAATTTTAAGGCACTAAAATCAATGCCACTCAACCATGATGTATGAATAAGCATGCTAGGAATACCATAAATTTTTTATCTAACCTTGAAATGGAACCCATACAACTAACCAAATCATTATATTAAGAGCCTTCAAGCAAAAGTAATCCAATCATTATGCTTAATCACTTAGCCATGATGCACAAAGCACACTAGGCATATTGTGGGAGTTTCATTCAACCTTAAACATAGCCAATACAGATCAATTATATATGAATCATTAGAACCTTATATAAAATTCATGTAATCATCATGTACAATAATTAATGTAACTAAACCATGATGCATAAACATGCACACTACACACACAATAATAGTTTTATGCAACCTTCAAACAAAACTCATAGAAGTCAATGGGATATGTCATTAGACCCTTCATGCAAAAATTATACAATTATTATGATAAAAATTGACACCCTTAGACAATGATGCATCAACAAGCACACTAGATACATCATAGGTGTTTGATGCAGCCCCCCAAAAAAACCCATACAACTCAATGATATGCATCATTTGACCATTACAAAAAATCTATATAATCATCATGCACAAAAATGAATGTCACTAGACCCTCCATACAAAAAGCATATAATCGTCATGATAAAAATCAATGGAACTCAACCATGATGAATGAACAAGGACATTATTCTCACAATAGGATTTTGATACATCACGAAAATCCCATACAACTAAACAACATATATTTTATTTGACACCTTCACACAAAAACCATATAATCATCATGCACAAATGAATGTCCCTAAACATAATGCAAGAACAAAGACATTAGGAAAACCATGGGAGGTCCATGCCCACTAGTAATGATGCAAGCATCACAAAAAAGTAATGAAATGTATATGGTATTATGTTAAATGTGTCATTCAATCCTAATCCACACTACATATGCCATATTCCATTAAAAAATCACATGATAAGCACACTAGGAACACCATACAAGTTTGATGCAACCTTCATACAAAACCAATGCAACTTAATGACATATATAATATTTAAAAAGTTGAAGAAAACAAATACAACTCAATCATACATCTCATTACACCCTTCATTCAAAATCCATAAATCATCGTGTGATACAACTATTGTCACACAACCATGATGCATGAACAAGCACACTAGAAACATCATGGAGTTTCATACAAGCTTCAAGAAAAACCCATAATAACATAGATGCCATTATAACCTTAAAAAAATCCAGAAAACTTCATAATATAGACATCCATAGTGCCATCACACACAAAAGCAATTGTCACTCAACCATAGTGCATTAATAATGATATTATATTTTCCATAAGGGTTTTAAGTATGTTAGCCATATAATTAAATGTGACTTAACCATAATTCATAAATACAATAGAATACATCATAACAACCCATAGAAATTATCGCTTAAGGAAGTTCATAAATAGCTATATAATCAATTACACTGTAATCAACAAAGTCATCAATTCTAATACTGAAACATAGGAAAAGGTAGAGGGCTGAAATATGATGAACTAGAAATGAGGGACCTATGCCAAAAAGAAAAATGGTATCTACCTAATCACAAATCAACTTTTCCCATGTTCATTAGTAAGAGGGATAGTATCACAAACAATTAGAATTGACCTACAAACCTTAAGGTGAGTCAACCCTAAGTTTGGACACTATGTTGTCCTAACTTCCTTATGATTGAAAAACAATTTTAGGAGAAGAATAAAAGTACATTAACAATCAAACTTATGAGATCTAACACTTGAAACATGAAGTATTATGATAACAGTATCAAAAACAACAATCAACTATCGAATTTGAGAAGGTTAAGATAGTATGCACCCAACTCCAAAACTGTTGAAAAGTGTCCCACTTAGGACTCATTCACTCGTGGGTGAATGGGTCTTTGTATCCCTTTCTAGAAAATCAAAAGTTGATTCTGTAGCCCTTTGTTTTCGCTCTGCTCCTATACCTACAAATCTTCAGTCCTGACTCCGAATCTATAGCAAAAATTGAATTTTTTTGGTTTGTTTGTATGGGGGTTTGCCTTACTCAAACCCAAAATTTGGTAATTAAAACCTTAATAGAAAGATAAAAATATGATGAATATGTTGGCATATGGATTCTAGTGTTGTCATTGATTGCAACCTAAATTTATTCATCTGGTCCACAGTTTAGTTTTGGTTCATACTAGCAGAACATAATGAAGAACATGGCATCCAATTAAACCCGAGTCTATTGATCAATCTGCATTATATGATTATCAATTCATGTGGCGCATCTCAGGGAAGATCGTTGGGTATCTATAATACCTTATTCTAGAATTTTGTGCCTACACATTCACTAGTGTATGATCTAGGAGATCTGATGCAGTAATTTTATGATTATATGTGCGAGAAGGCCAACTTGGCGAAATTAGTCGTTGTGGATGTTTAAGAAGTAATTTGATAAATATTTTTTTGTTCGAATATGTTTATTTGGGTCCTCACTATGCTTTGACCAAAAATGGGTGGTGCACATAAAGAATTAGTTATGGATTTAACCAACAATTGAAAAGTATTTTATGTTTTATGTAAGCCGACATATGAATGATCAAATATTTGATAGCAGATATATATATGAGATTGATTGTATCATTTTGAGAGAGCGAATGTGTAGTATGTGAAGTATATTAGTGAGTGGTGTTTCAATTCTAAATTTTTTGGTCATAAATCAATTGAATGTCGAAATGTGTCAAATTACTCTGTCAATAGAAGGAATGTTGAATGTTATACCTATGGAAGAATTGGGCATATTTTTAATCAATGCAGGTCAAGAAGAAATCAATGGAATGATTGGTATGGAAAAGGAACTACTGTTTGTTACAATTGCAACAGATATGGTCACATTGCAAGATTTTGGAGAAATAAAAATGTAGGTAAAAGAGGTCTGGTATACAAAGACATAAATACACAAAAAAATGATAAAGGAAAAGGAAAAATTATTGTGGATGAAATAAGAGATCAAATGAAGAAGAAATGGGTAAGGAAGAACGAATCTAGTGCTGGAAATGACTCTACACCGAAATCTGCTTCCAGTAATTCCTTTGAAAATTGATCTCAGGCCATTGGCCCAAGGGGAGTTTTTCAAGAAAATACATTTTTTCGCCTATCCATAAGATGTTACCGAATCATGAAAATATTATCAAAAGGTGTATCAATGATCTACAGGGTCTTTGGAAAACACTCACAAGGAAACTTCAAGAAATCATAGGTTCATAGAAGATTTTTTCTCTCTCTGTTTGAGAAAATAGAGTATCCGAAAAACCTAGGGCAAAGGCATTTATTACAAGTGTGAGAGCTATAAAAAAACATGTTAAAACTCTCATTTGTCAATTTGCATTGAAGAAGAGAAGAAAGATAGCATTCGGTAGCAGAATCTTGAGGGAGTAAAGTTAATTTGGCGACGAATCTCAAAATCAATCAGGTATTTCAATTGTTGTTAGAATTTCCATATAATTTGGTGTGCGGTTGTACAAAAGGAAAAATGGAACAAATTAAAGGGTCAATCAATTTAGATGAATACAACAGTGAAAAGATTAGAGCCATAAGAAATTGTTTGTCTCTCGATGAATTGAAATGGATAAAAGAAGCCAAACACAAGAATTTGGACATTTGTAATGAGTTTCCCTATTTCGAGAACGTGAAACTCGTTAAATTCATTTTGAGTAGATTTAATGATGACATTTATGTTCTGGACAAACCCTACATCATTTCAAAAGAAGTAATTGAAAATCTAATTGGATTATGCAAATTTGGAGATATACCGAGAAAGAAATCCATCTGAAATAAAGAAGTTGAAACCCTAATTGGAGTTATTGGAGATCAAAGGGCATTGATAGTCTCGTCAATCAAAAACCCTATGATGTATCAGATAAAATATTTTTCTAAAATAGAGAAGGAGAAACTTTGGCTGGTGCAGTCTACATCTCACACAAAATGATAATGGAAGGTCAGGACTTTGACCTGTGTGGACTGTTAAAGGATCAACTAATGGAGTATGTGCAATTAACGAAGATGACAGATTACCCTTTCAGGTTTGGTACTCTGGTCATATGTTTGGTAATGTACTTTATGAATTTCCTACTGATGAACAACAATGTGGTGTGGAAAGTAAATGAACCGGTGTGTAAAAAAATTTACACACACTCTAAGAATTTGGCTAAACGTGATCAAGAATTTGAAAATTTCTTTAAGAGTTTGCTAGGAAAGTTTGGCTCAGTTGGTATGGCCTAATGCTAGAAGAATAGATGGGCATAAAGGGTATTCAAGTGTTTGGAGATTTAGAGATAGTGGTGAAGCATGTCTGAGGATAGGCAATCGCAAAAAATATAAGAATGCAATCCTACTAGAACAGAGTGTGGGATCTGATAAAAAGGTTTGAGGCTTTCAATATAAAGGTCATTCCAAGATCGTAAAAATATTTTACAAATACAATGGCTTCTATCAACTCACAATTCAAGCCCATCTCTAAGTCAGCTGAAAGACAAAATATGGTATGCATGATCATTTGACCATCTATTCCCGATAATGATCAAAATTGGTAGGTCTTTGAAGATGATGCCCAAATTGCTACTTTTTTATGATAGTCAAGAGAATTTATCGATCAAGCACAACCTAGATCCAAAAAGGTTGGCAAGGAGAAAATAATCCAACTCAAAAGCAATAAGCTCCCATGAGGCATAATCACTCTAGATAACCTCTTCAACTATGAAGATGCAAGGAATAGTAAATGAAGATTCACATCTGACAAAGAAGACCATGAGGAATTCAATGTCGAAAATGAAAAAAATGTTAAAGTCGAGAGGAACATTCACAGAAGGATAAGGAGAGACTAAGATCCGTATGTGCCAAATATGACAGGGTCATAGCCTAGACCTATGATGATCTAAAGGGCTATGATCCAAACATAATTCAACACACCATCGACCTAATCAAGGGGTCTAAGGCAATCCGACAAAAAAAAAGGCTGGTTAACTTGAAGATAGAGGCCTTAATGGCACAAGAACTCACAAAGCTAATCAAGTCAAAGATCATATACCTAATTAAACACTCCACTTGGGTGTCTAATTTGGTCCCCATCTGAAAGAAGAATGGTGACATCTGACTTTGCATAGATTTTTGAGACCTGAACAAGGCTTGTTTAAAGGATCACTACCCTTTTCCTTCAATGGAACATATCTTCTAGATTGTGGTAGGGCCAGAGATGTTCTCATCACTCGATTAATTTTCAAGTTACAATCAGGTCTACATGAAGGATGAAGATCAACATAAGATGATGTTCACCACTAAATGGTGAACATTCACATAAATGAAAAATGCCCTTCGGCCTCTCAAATGTAGGTGCCACCTTTCAGCGTGCGATGGACATCGCATTCAAGGATTTTTATCAATAAGATCATCCTTATCTATTTGGATGAATTGAAAATATTTTTTAAAATCTAAGGGTAATCATTTTGATCACCTAGAAAGGGTCTTTTAGAAGTGTCAATAGTTCAAGATTTCTTTAAATCCAAAAAAATATGTATTTGATGTGCCACAAGGAAAATTGCTTTTTTGTGGTCTCCAAAGAAGTGATAGCCATCAACCTCAAGAGGGTGAAGGCTATAATTGAACTACCACTAGCAGTCAACCAAAAGGGACTGCAATCTTTCTTAGGAATGATCAAATTCAATAGCATGTTCATCTTATATTTTGCAAGTATTGCGAGGCCAATTATGCTAATGTTAAAGAAAGGCTAGGATTTCAAATGGATCCAAGAAGGAAAACTCACCTTAAAGAAAATCAAGGTAGCCATCTCCAGATCTCTAGTGTTAGCCAGCCCAAACTTTTCAAAATAATTTGTATTGTATGTCTACAATGGAAAACATAGCATAGCCTATGTGCACACATAGAAGGAAGAGGAGGGAAGTGGGGAACATCCTATAGATTTCCATTCAATAACTTTAAATGGATATGGAACCAAGTATAATTTTGTAGAGAAGTAGGCCTTTGTCATAGTCAAGAGCCTTAAAAAAATTTGACACTTGGTTTTGGCCAGTAAGATTACATTCCTTGTTGCCCATCTTAGTGTGAGGGAGTATATCATAGAACGAGAAATCATCGACAAAAAATCCAACTAGATCACCAAGATCCTAGAATACGATGTTGATGTTGGAAAATATGCCTCAAACTTAATGACATGAAACTCCTAAAAGAGAAAAATCGGTGAGACTCTTGGATTGTCTTTCCGACAATCAGCTTGGTTCTGGAGGTTTGAAATGATCATGTCAGTGTGACTAATGGTTGGTGTTGCCAACGGGATCCATTGGTATGACTTGAATGGTTGGCGCAAGTTCTCTATCTCTCGGCAAAGGTAGAAGTTTGGTTGATGGGGTATGGTCAGCGTGAGTCTTGTCGATGGTTCTTCATCAGTGTGAAAAATGACATCGACCCAAATTTAAGATCTTCGTCTGATGGTTGAGTTTTGGTCGATGGATTGGGATTGGAGTAAGTGTTGCCAATGGATGGCATTAGAGTAACCTGGGTCTTCGGCCTAGCTTTGGATCATCTTCCTGACTATATTGGTCTGCCTAATTGAATCGATCAGGGTAAGTCTCCTCAATGAGATCAACAAGCAGGAACTTCATCGGTATGACATGAACTATCGAAGGAACCTTGGAGACTTTCTCCAAGGCAAGATCTCAGCCTGATGGTCTTTTGGTCGGTGAGACTTCACCATGTCAGACTGATAGAGTGATAGAAGACTTTGTAGTGTGTGATTTTCAAATGAGTAGTTTGGCATCGGTGAGACATGGACTGGTTTCTCACCGATACACAATACAGTTGAAGAATTTTGACCCAACAGTTGTCCTACGTGGTTTTCTTTGAACCAATGAGAGAATAAAAATGTAAACCATTTGCAGTTGGACTGTTGAGACCGTTCACTTGTGGGAAGATCAAAAAACTGTTTGTGAATTGTGAACAAAATGGAACTCTTTGTAATGGTTGAAGGTTGAACAGTTCGAATGGTTCGACTAGTTAGTGTTTTGAATTGTATGTTGTATGAGCATTGAGACAGTAAGAAATAATGAAATGTGATCAAAATTTGTTCTGTAAAAGGTAGATTAGGGAAATGTTGCTGTAAAATTACATTGTGAAATTGAAGTTTGATCTATATATGTAATTTGTTTATTGTAATGAAAAGAGGTTTTACTTGGTGTGGTGGGTTTTTCTCCTGTAAGGGTTTTTCCATGTAAATCTAGTGTCCAATTATGTATGTGTTTATTTCTCTATTTTTTTATTTCTTTCATGTGCATCATAATGAACTGTAATTGCAAAATTTAAAGACATCTTCATTCTTCTCTGAGTTTTGACATTAGGAGAGTTTGTTCCACAACTTAAACTTTCCTAACAAGTGGTATTAGAGCCTAGCCAATTGTGTTATCCTTGTGGGTAGGTTGGGTTTTATGTGTCAATTTTGTTTAGTGGGAGTCTTGTAGAAGTATGGTAATTGAAATTATAGATTGTGATGGAAATGGTAAGTACATCGGGAAAGTTTGAAATTGAGAAATTCAATGGTAACAATTTTGAGTTGTGGAAACTCAAAATGGAAGATATATTGGTTGATCATGATCTTTGGGTTGTTGTGTCTGGAATGAGACCTTCTGGAATGAAGCAAGAAGATTGGGATTTGGCAGATCGAAAATCAAAGGGGCTAATAAGGCTTTGTTTGGCAGACTCCGTTCTTCTAAATGTTCATGAAGATAAGACTGCATCTTCTTTATGGAAAAGACTGGGAGATATTTATCAAGGCAAGTCCTTGGTGAATAAGTTGTACTCTTTGAAAATGCAGGAAGGAGCATCTATTGTTGATCATTTGAATACTTTTAACATGTCGATTGCTTAGTTAGCATCTGTGGGTGTGAAGATTGTTGAAGAATATCACTATATGCTATTGTTATGTTCTTTTCCAGATTCTTGGGATCACTTGGTGATGGAAATTGGGAGTACGACATCCACCTATAAGATGGAAGACATTGTTGCTTATTTGTTATCAGAAGAGATGAGAAAAAAATCTTCTGAGATGGTGAAGGAGGCTCTTGTTGTTCGAGGCAAATCAAAAGAAAAAGGAAAGAAGAAGGATAAGAACTCCAAATCAAAATAAGAAGGGAGATCAAAGTCTCTTGGCAAGAATTCCAAGGTGGAGTGATGGAATTTTGGGTAGCCTGGTCATGTACGAAAGGATTTAAACGAGGGGAAAAAGAAGAAGAAGAAGAACTCTTTCGACAATGATTCTTCTTAGAGTGATGCAGATGTCTTCACTGCAACCTCAGAAATTCGGGCATCAGATGATGTTTGGCTGATTGATTCTGGAGCATCTTTCCACATGACATCTCATAGAGACTGGTTCACGAAATATGAAAAATATGATGGTGGAAAGGTGTATTTGGAAAGCAATTCATCTTTGGAAATAGTTGGCCATGGAACAGTCAGAATTCGATTCCCTGATAGAAGAGTCAAAGGAATTGATGATGTAATGCATATACCAAGTCTGGCTCAAAATTTACTCTTTGTTAGTAAATTGAACGATGTTGGAGTGCAAGTCTCATGCTCTAGAAATGGCTGCAAAATGATTAGAGGTTCAATGGTGCTAACTAGGGGTGCTCGAATTGGTACTATGTACAAGCTGAACACACTTGTTGTTCAATGTAATAGCATCTCTGCAAAGTCACAAAAGGCTGTTCGTAAAGAGAAGAATGAGAATTTTCCTGATAGTGCAAACTCTATGGAATTTAAACTTCCAGCAGAAAAGACTATTCTCTGGCATCATAGGCTTGGCCACATTGGAGCAACAGGTCTGAAAACTTTGAAGAATAGAAACCCGATTGAAGGGCTTGATGACTGTGACCTTGAATTCAAATTTTGTGAACATTGTATATATGGCAAACAACATCGTGCTTCATTTTATTCTAGTCCTCATAAAATCTTATGGTATACTTGATTACATTCATTATGATGTGTGTGGTCTAGTGAATTTTCCTTTGTTATCAAAATCTAAATATTATGTTTCTTTTATTGATGACTATTTGAGAAGGGAATTTGTGTATTTAAAAAAAGTAAATCAGAAATGTTCAGTCATTTTAAGGAATTTAAAAGCCTTGTGGAAAATTAGACTGGGAGAAAAATAAATTGTTTAAGGACTAACAATGGTGGTGAGTTTTGTTCTAATGTTTTCCAAAGGTACTGCAAAGATCATGGAATTAAAATACATAAAACTACACCCTACACTTTGCAACAAAACGGAGTTTCTGAAAGGTTCAATAGGACATTGATGGAAAGGGAAAGAAGTATGTTGAGCAGTGTTGGCTTGGAGGATAAATTATGGGTTGAGGCTGTTGCAATAGCATATTACTTAGTAAATCATTCCCCTAACTCCACTCTTGTTGGTAAAACACCTTTGGAAGCATGGTCTAGAAAGAAGCCCTCTCTAATACATATTCATGTCTTTGGTTGTGAGGCATATGCATATGTGCCAAATGAAAAAAGATCTAAAATGGAGAACAAGGCTATTAAATTTATTTTTATTGGCTATAACATTGGCATAAAAGGATACAAGCTTTGGAATCTTGAGACTGAGAAGGTTTTGTACAACATAAGAGTTATTTTTCATGAGTTGAAGCCTTCTACTTTGGATCTGTAGTTAGAGACAAAATCAGAAAACAAAGAGGATGTAGTTGAAATTCCTCCCACACCAGATAAAGAGGAATTAAAAATTCAAAACATACCTGAATCTAAGGAGAGCCCAAGCAACTCCAAAATTTCTAAGAAATATGATGAACAATGTCCTCGGCCTCAACCTGTGAGGAGGTCTACACGTGAAAAGCAACAACTGGATAGGTATGTATTCTCTAGAAACCAAAACTACATATATACTCCTTGATCCATTTGGAGGTAGTGTTTGTAGGCAGTCTGGCAAACGAAGAATGCTCCCAGATCATAGGATTTTAGGTGTGACGTTAGGGACTTTCTAAATAATAGAATTTTCAACTTATGTAAAAATAAAGTAACCATTCTCACAAATAAACTCTTAAATGTAAACTTGAGAAAAAACATGAGCTAAAATAAATTATTGTATACTCAAAAGGAATCTTTGATGGATTTTCTTAATCTCCCTAAGGCTTTAGGCTAAATTTTGATGCGATATTTCAAGCCTTTGAATATTGAATTACATACCCTTGATTGAAACTGACCTTACTACACTCCCAAGAGGGAATTGTGGTCTTCAGGGAGGTGACTCAAGGCCTAGATGGTCCTGATGAGTCTAAGACTCTGGTAATAATGTATACCTATCTTATATGATAGATGCCTATCTATTTTGGTGGATTATTATCCCAAACGAATAGATGAGTTCATGTTTTGCAAGAACAGATACCTATCCGTAAGGTTGGATGCTTGTCTCAACTTTCATTGAATACCTATCCCATTTAGATAGAAGCACTTAAGTATACAAATGAATGCCTGAACATTTATTATCTTGTTAAGAAAAAAAATAGTAGTATTTTTCAATTAAATAAAAAGATTTGTTACATTCAACCCTCAATGGTTTGTTCATGAGCTAATTTTACTTGCATGATGACAACCTTGGCCTTGTTAGTGAAATATGGTTCTAGGAAGTGGAGCAATGGTTTTGAGACCCAACACATGGTACATGAACAAACACACTAAGCACAAAATAAAATTTTAATTTAACCTCCATTCAAAAACCCATTCAAAATAATGACATATATGTCATGAGACCCTACAAATAAAATTCATGTAATCATCTTATACATTAGCCAGCATCACTCAACCATGATGCACAAACACATAAGGCACATCACAAGAGTTTGATACAACTTTTAAACAAATCCCAATAAACCAATTACATATATGCCATTGTATCCTTCAAACAAAAGGTGTACAACTTGATTACATGTATTCTATTTTACCTTTCACACAAACGTGATATAATCATCATGCACAAGAGCACTATCACTCAACCATGATGCATAAACAAGCACATTACACACAATAAATTTACTTAATCAATTACTCATAGTCAATTCCATCAATTTTGGCATGCAAGAAAACTAAGATATCTGGCATGTAAATTTCACACAAACCACATAAGACTATAAACGTTGAAGCCATTCTCACAAAATACATGTAATGATAATGTACAAGAATCAAAGTCACTCATCCATGATGCCAAATATTCTAAGAACATAATAGGAGTTTTATAGAACTTTCAAACAAAATATGTACAACTCAATGACATATATGCCATTATACCCTTCTTTCAAGTCATACATTTTTGCACAAGAGTCAATGTCACTCAACCATGATGCATGTTCAATCACAATTTCACTCATCCATGATGTTAAACATGCTAGGCACATCATATAAGTTTGATGTAACTTTCAAATGAAACCTCTGCAAATCAATGACATATATGCCACATTATAGAACTTTGATGGAACTTTCAAACAAAACCTATGCAACTCAATGACATATATGCCATAGTACCCTTCACACCAGTCATTAAATTTTAAGGCACTAGAATCAATGCCACTCAACCATGATGTATGAACAAGCCTGCTAGGCACACCTTATATTTTTGTATCTAACCTTGAAATGAAACCCATAAAACCAACCAACTCATTATATTAAGACCCTTCAAGAAAAAGTAATCCAATCATTATGCTTAATCACTTAACCATGATGCACAAAGCACACTATGCATATTGTGGGAATTTCATTCAACCTTAAACATAGCCCACACAAATCAATTACATATGCGCCATTAGAACCTTATAAAAATCAATGGAACTCAACCATGATGAATGAAAAAAGGACATTACTCTCACTATAGGATTTTGATACATCAAGAAAATCCCATACAACCAAACAACATATATTTTATTTGACCCATCACACAAAAACCATATAATCATCATGCACAAATGAATGTCCCTAACCATAATGCAAGAACAAAGACATTATCAAAACCATGGGAGGTCACTAGTAATGATGCAAGCATTACAAAAAAGTAATGAAATGTATATGGTATTATGTTATATGTGTCATTCAATCCTAATCCACACTACATATGCCATATTCCATTAAAAAATCACATGATAAGCACACTAGGAACACCATACAAGTTTGATGCAACCTTCATACAAAACCAATGCAACTTAATGACATATATAATATTTAAAAAGTTGAAGAAAACAAATACAACTCAATCATACACCTCATTACACCCTTCATTTAAAATCCATACAATCATCGTGTGATACAACTATTGTAACACAACCATGATGCATGAACAAGCACAGTAGAAACATCATGGAGTTTCATACAAGCTTCAAGAAAAACCCATAATAACATAGATGCCATTATAACCTTAAAAAAATCCAGACAACTTCATGATATAGACATCCATAGTGCCATCACACACCAAAGCAATTGTCACTCAACCATAGTGCATTAATAATGATATTATATTTTCCATAAGGGTTTTAAGTATGTTAGCCATATAATTAAATGTGACTTAACCATAATTCATAAATACAATAGAATACATCATAACAACCCATATAAATTATCCCTTAAGGAAGTTCATAAATAGCTATATAATCAATTACACTGTAATCAACAAAGTCATCAGTTCTAATACTGAAACGTAGGAAAAGGTAGAGGGCTGAAATATGATGACCTAGAAATGAGGGACCTATGCCAAAAATAGAAAGGGTATCTACCTAATCACAAATCAACTTTTCCCATGTTCATTAAGAAGAGGGATAGTGTCACAAACAATTAGAATTGACCTACAAACCTTAAGGTGAGTCAACCCTAAGTTTGGACACTTTGTTGCCCTAACTTCCTTATGATTAAAAAACAATTTTAGGAGAAGAATAAAAGTACATTAACAATCAAACTTATGAGATCTAACACTTGAAACATGAAGTATTATGATAACAGTATCAAAAACAACAATCAACTATCAGATTTGAGAAGGTTAAGATAGTATGCACCCAACTCCAAAACTGTTGAAAAGTGTCCCACTTAGGACTCGTTCCCTCGTGGGTAAATGGGTCATTGTATCCCTTTCTGGAAAATCAAAAGTTGATTCTGTAGCCCTTTGTTTTTGCTTTGCTCCTATACCTGCAAATCTTCAGTCCTGACTCCGAATCTATAGCAAAAAATGATTTTTTTTGGTTTGTTTGTATGGGGGTTTGCCTTAGTCAAACCCCAAATTTGGTAATTAAACCTTAATGGAAAGATAAAAATCTGATGATTATGTTGGCATATGGATTCTAGTGTTGTCATTGATGGCAACCTGAAGTCATTCATCTTGTCCACAGTTTAGTTTTGGTTCATACCGGTAGAACATAATGAAGAACATGGCATGCAATTAAACCTGAGTCTGTTGATCAATCTACATTATCTAATTATTAGTTCATGTTGCGCATCTCGGGGAAGATCATTGGGTATCTATAATACCTTATTCTAGAGTTTTGTGCCTACGCATTCACTAGTGTATGATCTAGGAGATCCGATGCACTAATTTTATGATTATCTGTGCGAGAAGGCCGACTTGGTGAAATTAGTCGTTGTGGATATTTAAGAAGTAATTTGATAAATATTTTTGTGTTCGAATATGTTTATTTGGGTCCTCACTATGCTTTTACCGACTATGGGTGGTGCGCATAAAGAATTAGTTATGGATTTAACCAATAGTTGAAAAGTATTTTATGTTTTATGTAAGCCAACATATGAATGATCAAATATTTGATAGAAGATATATATATGAGATTGATTGTATCATTTTGAGAGAGCGAATGTGTAGTATGTGAAGTATATTAGTGAGTGGTGTTTCAATTCTAAAATTTTTGGTCATAAATCAATTGAATGTCGAAATGTATCAAACTACTCCGTCAATAGAAGGAATGTTGAATGTTATACCTATGGAAGAATTGGGCATATTTTTAATCAATGCAGGTCAAGAAGAAATCAATGGAATGATTGGTATGGAAAAGGAACTACTGTGTGTTACAATTGCAACAGTTATGGTCACATTGCAAGATTTTGCAGAAATAAAAATATAGGTAAAAGAGGTACAGTATACAAAGACATAAATACACAAAAAAATGATAAAGAAAAAGGAAAAATTATTGTGGATGAAATAAGAGATCAAATGAAGAAGAAATGGGTAAGGAAGAACTAATCTGATGTTGGAAATGGCTCTAGACTGAAATCTGCTTCTAGTAATTCCTTTGAAAATTAATCTCAGGCCATTGGCCCAAGGGGAGTTTTTCAAGAAAATACATTTTTCCCCTATCCATAAGATTGTACCGGATCATGAAAAGATTGTCAAAAGGTGTATTAATGATCTACAAAGTCTTCGGAAAACACTCACAAGGAAACTTAAAGAAATCATAGGTTCATAGAATATTTTTTCTCTCGCTATTTGAGAAAACAGAGTATCCAAAAAACCTAGGGCAAAGGCATTTATTACAAGTGTGCGAGCTATAAAAAAACATGTTAAAAATCTCATTTGTCAATTTGCATTGAAGAAGAGAAGAAGGAGAGCACTCGGTAGAAGAATCTTGAAGGAGTAAAGTTAATTTGGCGACGAATCTCGAAATCAATCAGGTATTTCAATTGTTGTCGAAATTTCCATATAATTTGGTGTGTGGTTGTACAAAAGGAAAAATGGAACAAATTAAAGGGTCAATCAATTTAGATGAATACAATAGTGAAAAGATTAGAGCGATAAGAAATTGTTGTCCCTTGATGAATTGAAATGGGTAAAATAAGCCAAACACAAGAATTTGGACATTTGTAATGAGTTTCCCTATTTCGAGAACGTGAAACTCGTTAAATTCATTTTGAGTAGATTGAATGATGACATTTAGGTTCTGGACAAACCCTACATCATTTCAAAAGAAGTAATTGAAAATATAATTGGATTATGCAAATTTGGAGATATACCGAGAAAGAAAGAAATCCGAAATAAAGAAGTTGAAACCGTAACTGGAGTTATTGGAGATCAAAGGGCATTGATAATCTCGTCAATCAAAAACCCTGTGACGTATCAGATAAAATATTTTTCAAAAATAGAGAAGGAGAAACTTCGGCTGGTGTAGTCTACATCTCACACAAAATGATAATGGAAGGTCAGGACTTTGACCTGTGTGGACTGTTAAAGGATCAACTGATGGAGAATGTGCAATTAACGAAGATGACAGATTACCCTTTCAGGTTTGGTACTTCGGTCATATGTCTGGTAATGTAATTTCTGAATTTCCTACCGATGAACAACAATGTGGTATGGAAAGTAAATGAACCGATGTGTAAACAAATTTACACACACTCTAAGAATTTGGCTAAACGTGATCAAGAATTTGAAAATTTCTTTAAGAGTTTGCTAGGAAAGTTTGGCTTAGTTGGTATGGCCTGATGCTAGAAGAATAGATGGGCATAAAGGGGATTCAAGTGTTCGAATATTTAGAGATAGTGGTGAAGCAAGTCTGAGGACAGGCAACCGCAAAAAATATAAGAATGCAATCCTATTGGAACATAGTGTGGGATTTGATAAAAAGGTTTGAGGCTTTCAATACAAAGGTCATTCCAAGATCACAAAAATATTTTGCAGATACAATGGCTTCTATCAGCTCACAATTTAAGCCCATCTCTAAGTCAATTGAAAGCCAAAATATGGTATGCATCATCATCTGACCATCTATTCCTGATAATGATCAAAATTGGTAGGTCTTCGAAGATTATGCCCAGATTGCTACTTTTTTACGACAGTCAAGAGAATTTACCGATCAAGCACAACCTAGATCCGAAAAGGTTGGCGAGGAGAAAATAATCCAACTCAAAAGCAATAAGCTCCCATGAGGCCTAATCACTTTAGATAACCTCTTCAACTATGAAGATGCAAGGAATAGTAAATGAAGATTCACAACTGACAAAGAAGACCATGAGGAATTCAATGTCAGAAATGAAAAAAATGTTAAAGTTGTGAGGAACATTCACAGAAGGATAAGGAGAGACTGAGATCCTTATGTGCCAAATATGATAGGGTCATAGCCTAGACCTATGATGATCTCAAGGGCTATTATCCAAACATAATTCAACACACCATTGACCTGATCGAGGGGTCTAAGGTGATTTGACAAAAACAAAGGCTGGTTAACCTGAAGATAAAGGCCTTAATGGCACAAGAACTAACAAAGCTAATCAAGTCAAAGATCATATACCCGATTAAGCACTCCACTTGGGTGTCTAATTTGGTCCCCATTTGAAAGAAGAATGGTGACATCGGACTTTGCATAGATTTTTGAGACTTGAACAAGGCCTATTTAAAGGATCACTACCCTTTTCCTTCAATGGAACATATCTTGTAGATTGTGGTAGGGTCAGAGATGTTCTCATTACTCGAAGAATTTTCTAATTACAATAAGATCTACATGAAGGATGAAGATCAACATAAGATGATGTTCATCACTAAATGATGAACATTCACATACATGAAAAATTCCCTTTGGCCTCTCAAACATAGGTGCCACCTTTCAACGTGCGATGGACATCGCATTCAAGGATTTGATCAATAAGATCATCCTTATCTATTTGGATGAATTTAAAATATTTTTTAAAATCTAAGGGTAATCACATTTTGATCACCTAGAAAGGGTCTTTTAGAAGTGTCAATAGTTCAAGATTTCTTTAAATCCAAAAAATATGTATTTGATGTGCCACAAGGAAAACTGCATCTTTGTGGTCTCCAAAGAAGTGATAGCCATCGACCTCAAGAGGGTGAAGGCTATAATTGAACTACCACTAGTAGTCAACCAGAAGGGATTGCAGTCTTTCTTAGGAAAGATCAAATTCAATAGCAGGTTCATCTTAGATTTTGCAATTATTGTGTGGCCAATTACGCTAATGTTAAAGAAAAGCTAGGCTTTCAAATGGACCCAAGAAGGAAAACTCACCTTAAAGAAAATCAAGGTAACCATCTCCACATCTCTAGTGTTATCCAACCCAAACTTTTCAAAATAATTTCTATTGTATGTCTACAATGGAAAACATAGCATAGCCTCTGTGCACACATAGAAGGAAGAGGAGGGAAGTGGGGAACATCCTATAGATTTCCATTCAATAACTTTAAATGGATATGGAACCAGGTATAATTTTGTAGAGAAGTAGGCCTTTGTCATAGTCAAGAGCCTTAAAAAAAATTGACACTTGGTTTTTGCCAGTAGGATTACATTCCTTGTCGCCCATCTCAGTGTGAGGGAGTATATCACAGAACAAGAAATCACTGAGAAAAAATCCAACTAGATCACCAAGATCCTAGAATGCAATGTTGATGTTGGAAAATATGCCTCAAACTTACTGACATGAAACTCCTGAAAGAGAAAAATCGGTGAGACTCTTGGAATGTCTTTCCGAAAAGCAGCTTGGTTCTGAAGGTTTGAAATGATCATGTTGGTGTGACTAATGGTTGGTCTTGCCAACGAGATCCATTGGTATGACCTGAATAGTTGGTGCAAGTTCTCTATCTCTCGGCGAAGGTAGAAGTCTGGTCTATGGGGTATGGTCAACGTGAGTCTTGTCGATGGTTCTTCATCGGTGTGAAATATGACATCGACCCAAATTTAAGATCTTTGTCTGATGGTTGAGTTTTGGCTGATGGATTGGGATTGGAGTAAGTCCTGTCGATGGATGGCATCAGAGTAACCTGGGTCTTCAGCCTAGCTTTGGATCATTGTCCTGACTATATTGGTCTGCCCAATGGAATCGATTAAGGTAAGTCTCCTCGATGAGATCAACAAGCTGGAACTTCACCAGTATGACATGAACTATCAAAGGAACTTTGGAGACTTCCTCCAAGGTAGGATATCAGCCTGATGGTCTTTTGGTCGGTGAGACTTCACCATGTCAGACTGATAGAGTGATAGAATACTTTGTAGTGTGTGATTGTCAAATGAGTAGTTTGGCATCAGTGAGACATGGATTGGTTTCTCACCAATACACAATACAGTTGAAGAATTTTGTTCCAACAGTTGTCCTACGTGGTTTTCTTTGAACCAATGAGAGAAGAAAAATGTAAACCATTTGCAGTTGGACTGTTGAGACCATTCACTTGTGGGAAGATCAACAAACCATTTGTGAATTGTGAACAAAATGGAACTCTTTGTAATGGTCAAAGGTTGAACAGTTCGAATGGTTCAAGTAGTTAGTGTTTTGAACTGTATGTTGTATGAGCATTGAAACAGTAAGACATAATGAAGTGTGATCAGAATTTGTTCTGTAAAAGGTAGATTAGGGAAATGTTGTTGCTATAAAATTAACATGTGAAAGTGAAGTTTGATCTATTTATGTAATTTGTTTATTGTAATGAAAAGAGGTTTTACTTGGTATGGTGGGTTTTTCTCCCGTAAGGGTTTTTCCATGTAAATCTGGTGTCCAATTGTGTATGTGTTTATTTCTCTATTTTTTATTCCTTTCATGTGCATCATAATGAATTGTAATTGCAAAATTTAAAGACATCTGCATTCTTCTCTGAGTTTTGACATAAGGAGAGTTTGTTCCGCACCTTAAACTTTCCTAACAATTAGTATTAGAGCCTAGCTAGTTGTGTTATCCTTGTGGGTAGGTTGGGTTTTATGTGTCAATTTTGTTTAGTGGGAGTCTTGTAGAAGTATGGTAATTGAAATTATAGATTGTGATGGAAATGGTAAGTACATCAGGAAAGTTTGAAATTGAGAAATTCAATGGTAGCAATTTTGAGTTGTGGAAACTCAAAATGGAAGATCTATTGGTTGATCATGATCTTTGGGTTGTTGTGTCTATAATGAAACCTGCTGGCATGAAGCAAGAAGATTGAGATTTGGTAGATTGAAAATCAAAGGGGCTAATAAGGCTCTATTTTGTAGACTCTATTCTTCTAAATGTTCATGAAGAGAAGACTGCATCTTCTTTATGGAAAAGACTAGGAGATATTTATTAGGGCAAGTCCTTGGTGAATAAGTTGTTCTTAAGGAATAAGTTGTAATATTTGAAAATGTAGGAAGGAGCGTCTGTTGTTGATCATCTGAATACTTTTAACATGTCGATTGCTCAGTTAGCATCTATGGGTGTGAAGATTGTTGAAGAAGATCACTATATGCTATTGTTATGTTCTTTTCTGGATTCTTGGCATCACTTAGTGATGGAAATTGGGAGTACGACATCCACCTATAAGATGGAAGACATTGTTGATTCTTTTTTATCAGAAGAGATGAGAAGAAAATCTTTTGAGATGGTGAAGTAGGCTCTTGTTGTTCGAGGTAGATCAAAAGAAAAAGGCAAGAAGAAGGATAAGAAGTCCAAATCAAAATAAGAAGGGAGATCAAAGTCTCTTGGCAAGAAGTCCAAGGTGAAGTGATGGAATTGTGGGTAGCCTGGTCTTGTCCGAAATGATTTAAAAGGGGAGAAAAAGAAGAAGAAGAAGAACTCTTTCAACAATAATTCTTCTTAGAGTGATGCAGATGTCTTCATTGCAGCCTTGGAAATTCGAGCATCAGATGATGTTTGGCTGATTGATTCTGGAGCATCTTTCCACATGACATCTCATAGAGACTGGTTCATGAAATATAAAAAATATGATGGTGGAAAGGTATATTTGGAAAGCGATTCATCTTTGGAAATAGTTGGCCATGGAACAGTTAGAATTCAATTCCTTGACGGAAGAGTCAAAGGAATTGATGATGTAATGCATATACCAAGTCTAGCTCAAAATTTACTCTCTGTTAGTAAGTTGAACAATGTTGGAGTTCAAGTCTCATTCTCTGGAAATGGCTGCAAAATGACTAGAGGCTCAATGGTGTTGACTAGGGGTGCTCGAATCGGTACTATGTACAAGCTGAATGCACTTGTTGTTCAATGTAACAGTGTCTCTGCAAAGTCACAAAAGGTTGTTCATAAAGAGATGAATGGAAATTTTCCTGATAGTGCAAACTCTATGGAATTTAAACTTCTAGCAGAAAAGACTATTCTCTGGCATCATAGGCTTGGCCACATTGGAGAAAAAGGTTTAAAAACTTTGAAGAATAGAAACCCGATTGAAGGGCTTGATGACTGTAACCTTGAATTCAAATTTTGTGAACATTGTATATATGGCAAACAACACCGGGCTTCATTTTATTCCAGTCTCTTAAAATCTTTTGGTATACTTGATTACATTCATTCTAATGTGTGTGGTCTAGTGAATTTTCCTTTGTTATCAAAATCTAAATATTATGTTTCTTTTATTGATGACTATTCGAGAAGGGAATTTGTGTATTTAAAAAAAAGTAAATCAGAAGTGTTCAGTCATTTTAAGGAATTTAAAAGCCTTGTGGAAAATTAGACTAGGAGAAAAATTACATGTTTAAGGACTGATAATGGTGGTGAGTTTTGTTCTACTATGTTCCAAAGGTACTGCAAAGATCATGGAATTAAAAGACATAAAACTACACCCTACACTCTACAACAAAATGGAGTTTCTGAAAGGTTCAATAGGACATTGATGGAAAGGGCAAGAAGTATGTTGAGCAGTGTTGGCTTGGAGGATAAATTCTGGGTTGAGGCTATTGCAATAGCAAATTACTTAGTAAATCATTCCCCTAACTCTACTCTCGGTGATAAAACACCTTTGGAAGCATGGTTTGGAAAGAAGCCCTCTCTAATACATATTCATGTCTTTGGTTGTGAGGCATATGCATATGTGCCAAATGAAAAAAGATCTAAAATGGAGAACAAGGCTATTAAATGTATTTTTATTAGCTATAACGCTGGCATAAAAGGATACAAGCTTTGGAATCCTGAGACTGAGAAGGTTTTTTAGAACAGAAGTGTTATTTTTCGTGAGTTGAAGCCTTCTACTTTGGATCTGTAGTCAGAGACAAAATCAGAAAACAAAGAGGATGTAGTTGAAATTCCTCCCACACCAGATAAAGAGGAATTAAAAATTCAAAACATACCTGAATCTGAGGAGAGCTCAAGCAACTCTGAAAGTTATGAGAAAGATGATGAACAATGTCCTCGGCCTCAACTTGTGAGGAGGTCTACACGTGAAAGGAAACAACCGGATAGGTATAGATTCTCTATGTTGGATTCTAGTTGTTCCTATGCTTTGATTACTAACACTAACGAGCCTAGGATTGTAAAAGAGGCAACTAAAATGTCTGATTCATATTCTTGGTTGGAAGCCATGAATGAAGAAATGACATCATTAAGGAAAAATGATGCCTAGGATCTGTTGCATTGCTTGAAGGTAGAAATCCTGTGGGTTGCAAATGGGTATTTAAAAATAAAATTGGTTTGGATGGTTATGTTGAAAATTATAAAGCAAGGTTGGTTGCAAAGGGATATTCCTAGGTAGAGGGAATTGATTATGGGGAAATGTTTTCTCTAGTAAAAAAGTTGACATCTATAAGATTTATTTTATCACTTGCAGCAAAATATGACTGGGAGATTGAGCAGATGGATGTGAAGACATTTCTTCATGGTGATGTTGAAGAAGAAATTTACATGTCCCAACTAGAGCACTTTGTGAAAAAAGGTAAAGAAAATCTAGTTTGCAAGTTGAAAATATCTCTATATGGGTTAAAACAATCTCTAGAATGTGGTACCAGAAATTTGACACTTTTGTTTTGTCATTGGGATTTGTAAGATCAAAATCTGATAATTGTGTGTATTACAAATCTTAGAATGATCATATTTTAACTATTACCCTGTATGTGGATGATATGTTATTCTTTGGGAATAGTAATTTTATGATTTTTGATCTAAAATCTCAGTTGTCTACAAAATTTTATTTGAAAGATTTGGGTGCAGCAAGGTATATTTGGGGGATGGAAATAACCAGGGACAAAAAGAGTAGAAAAATTTGGCCCAACTAGAGTAAGTATATTAACACCATTCTGGAGAGGTTTGGCATGACCGATTGCAAGCAACTAGTATTTCCAATTTTATAGGGAATGAAGCTATATGTTGAAGATTGTCCAAAATCTCCTACTGAGATGGAGGACATGACTAGGGTTCCTTATGCAAGTGCAATTGCTAGTTTAATGTATGCAATGGTTTGTACAAGGCCATAAATTACCCAAGTAGTGGGAGTACTTATCCGGTTTATGGCGAATCTGGGAAGGCCACACTAGGATGCTGTGAAAAGAGTGTTTAGATATCTGAAGGAACTTCAGAATATGCTTTGTGTTACCATGGAAATTTGGTTGGATCATAGAGGACTCTCAACATTCATGGGTATGTGGATTCTGATTGGGCAGGGGAAAGTAGAAGATCCACTAGTGGATATATTTTCATTGTGAATGGTGGTATTGTTAGTTGGATGAGCAAGCAGTAGGCTGTAGTCACTTTGTCCACTACAGAGGCAGAATACATGGCAGCTACACATGCCTGTAAAGAACCAACATGGTTAAAATGTTTATGTTCTAACATTGGGTTTGATGTAGGGCATATTACAATTTACTATGACAGTCAAAGTGATATTTGTCCGGTGAAAAATCTTACTTTCCATGCCATGATGGAACATATTGATGTCCAGTATCACTTCGTACGCGATATGGTGGAGGATGGAAAGGTCTGTTTAGAAAAAGTGGATACTCTGGAAAATGTTGTAGATGCATTGAAAAAATGAGTGAGCACAAAAAAGTACCGGTGGTGTGAAATTTTGATGGGCCTTGGTGCCCATGAATCTCAGTAGTTTTTGAATTCTCTTGAGGTTTCTGTAAGATCTTCGTCAAGTGGGAGATTGTTGGAAAATGTGCCTCAAAAATACTAACATGAAAATTCTGGAAGAGAAAAATCGGTGAGACTCTTGGAATGTCTTGTCAATAAGAAACTTGGTTCTAAAGGTTTGAAATGATCATGTCAGTGTGACTAATGGTCAGTCTTGCCAATGGGATCCATCGATATGACTTGAATGGTTGGCGCAAGTTCTTTATCTCTTAGTGAAGGTAGAAGTCTGGCTGATGGGGTATGGTCAGCATGAGTCTTGCTGGTGGTTATTAATCGGTGTGAAATATGACATCGACCCAGGTTTAAGATCTCCATCTGATGGTTGAAGTCTGGTCGATGGATTGGGATCAGAGTAAGCCCTACCGATGGATGGAATCAGAGTAACCTGGGTCTTTGACCTAGCTTTGGATTATCATCTTGACTGTATTGGTCTACTCGATGGAATCGATCGGGGTAAGTCTCCCCGATGAGATCAACAAGTAGGAACTTCATTGGTATGACATGAACTATCGGAGGAACTTTGGAGAATTCCTCCGAGGTAGGATCTCAACCCATGGTCTTTTGGTCAGTGAGACTTCACCATGTTAGACCGATAGAATGACAGAAGACTGTGTTCTGTGCAATTGTTAAATGAGAAGTTTGGCATCGGTGAAACACAAACTAGTGTCTCACTCATACACGATACAATTAAAGAATTTTGATCGAACAACTATCCTACATGGTTTGCTTTGAACCAATGAGAGAAGTAGAATGTAAACCGTTTGCAGTTGGACTGTTGAGACCATTCACTTGTGGGAAGATCAACAAACTGTTTGTGAACTATGAACAAAATGGAACTCTCTATAATGGTTGAAGGTTGAACAGTTTGAATGGTTCGAGTAATTAGTGTTTTGAACTATATGTTGTATGAGCATTGAAATAGTAAGACATAATGAAGTGTGATCAAAATTTGTTTTGTATAAGGTTGATCTTTGTATGTAATTTTTTTACTATAATACAAAGAGGCTTTACTTGGTGTGGTGGGTTTTTCTCTCGTAAGGGTTTTCCCACATAAATCTGGTGTCCAATTGTGTATGTGTTTATTTCTCTATTCTGTTATTCCTTTCATGTGTATGATAATGAACTATAATTGCAAAATTTAAATACATATCTCCATTCTTCTCTGAGTTTTGACATTAGGAGAGTTTGCTCCGCACCTTAAACTTTCCTAACAGTTGATATCTGTACCAAAAAGATGGTCAAAGGTAGAGGCATGTGTGAGTATCTTTCACAAGAACTTGGCCTTGTGACAAGAGCTGAGGAGGCTAATCAAGTCTTCTCAAACCAATTTGAGTCAGACGAGTCCTAGGTGGTTGATCAAATAAGATTCATGTAGACCGAATGATACCCACTCGATGTCCTAACACAAAAGAGAAGGTACTACAGGCTCCAAGGTTTTGGGTATATACTTATTAATGGCCTTTTATTCAAAAATGAATTACAAAGGAGTTCTCCACTATGTGGATAGAGTATAATTTGAGAGAATTTTGGGTGAATTCCAAAATAGCCCAAAAGGCGAGCACTTCTCTACCAAAACCATTGCTTTAACAAATCATGTGGGTTGGATATTACCGGACCACCTTATTTTTTGAAGCTCACAATCTAGTGAGTAAGTGCTTAGTGCTAGTTTTACATTGACAAGCGACAAAAATTTGTTATTCCTTTAAACTCAATCATGGTAGAGGAACCATTCACACAATGGGGTTGGATTTCATCAAGATGATCAATCCTATCTCCATATTAGGACATAAGTGGATCTTAGTAGCCACTAACTATTTTACAAGATGGATGGAGGCAACTCTTAAGAATTCCACTGAAGTTGCGATCATTAACTTCCTTGAAGATCTAGTGATGAGGTTTGGATCCCCTAAGACCATCATATAAGACAATGTGTGAGACTTTTTTGGATCCAACATGTCTAATTTTTCTCTCAAGCACATAGTTTATCTGAAGAATTCATCAAACTATTACCTAAAGGGGAATGTAATGGAAAATTCTATCAGAAAAAACCTGATGAGGTTGATCAAGCGCATCAGGTTGGAGCACCAAAAGGAATGGCACAAGCACCTAGGGGAAAATTTATGGGTAGACTACATCACCCCAAAGAAAATCATAAAGGCTTCTCCCTACGAGTTTGTATATTGGAAGGAGGTGGTCTTACCCATTTCAATGGAGATTTCGGTGCTACAACTGTTAAAATATTTGGAGGTCGAAAAGAGTGGAGGAATGGGAGTAAGGCTAGTTGAGATGCTATTCCTTCAAGAGAAAAGAGAGAAGGCATTCGACACCATGACAAAGCACCAACAGGTAGTCAAGCGGTGGTTTGACAAAAAATCCTCCAACCCAGGATTCAGGGAGGGGAGCCTAGTCCTAAAATTTGACAAATGGGCTACAAAACTAGACCAACACACCAAATTTGATTCCTTATGGAAGGTTCCCTTCCATATTTTGAAATTTAAGGCTATCAATGCATATGAGCTCAAAGATTTAAATGGGAATGTCCTGGGAATAATAGTAAATGGTATTCACTTGAAACTATTTAATTAGAAATTCGTAGTTCTTAAAAAATTACACTTTATTTACCATATGTATAATTTTTTTGTAAATACGTTTTCATGAATAAGATAGTAGCTAAAACAAAAAAAACTATATTATATTTATGAGACAAAAATTTACATATAGTTTAAGGGCACTGAGGCCTATATTTTTTGGGATCTTATGAGCTTAGAGAAGAAGTACATGAAATATTTTTACCAAAAACACCCAAAATTGGTAATGCCAAAATACTAGAGGTGGTGGCACAAGGTAGCATAAATTTTTAAACCCCCAGTCTGCAACGATAAAAACATAGTGATATATTCAAGGTCTCGAGAGTTACAGTAGCAGGATTTTTCATCATATGACTCCACAGAGATTGACTAGGGTTAGTCATCAAAATTCACCACCACTCCATTGGGGTTGTACACCAACTTCTCAAAAGTATTGATCCATTCTACACAGTAAAATAGCTCAATGTTGTTCACACGAAGGAGAAAGGAGCTGGCGGGCCTTGTCAGCTGGTGGTGCCACTCCAGAGTCATCGTTCAAAAGCTAGAAAGTAGGGGAAGCCACAACACCATCTCAACGTTGTCCATATGTTGATGGATGTCCATGGTAGAGGGTATTCCAAGGCCTAGGATGACATCAACAATGAGTGCATCAAGGTCAACCAGATATTCTCTGCAGAACATGCTCCTAGAGAGCTGCACTATCCATGGCTTCACAATGTTCAAGTCTTTGAGGTAAGCAACAAACAGAGAGACTATGTTCATATCAGATCGATAGTGGTTTTTCATCTATGATGAATTATCTCCCTAGTAACCACTTGAATGTAGTGATGTTCAAGTCACACTTCATCCTCAACAACCTCTTAATTCTGTCGTTGGTGATCTCCCCCATGAAAGAAATCTATTTCTTTTGACTCATGAGCCTGATTGGAGTTCCCATGCTTTGTGGAATGTAGAATAAGAAAATGTAGACTTACTGAATAATTTCATGAAAGTAACACTCTATTTATAGAAAAAAGTGAGGTTGTAAGTCTGTAAACAATTTTTTTCCCCCTATTAGAATAAAAATAGGAAATGCAAGTTGACGACATGAACTAAAGGCAACCTATACATATGGGATTTCACAAGGCTTTGAAAATTTAATGTAGGTGTTGGTATTAATAACTAGATATATAGCTTAGTTCCATGTGTTCATTACCTTTGTGATCATCATCTAGCTTCATCATTTGAAAAGATCGTCTTTAAAGGCCACTTGCTTAATTAATGCAGACATCTTTTCTAATTATGTCTCCCATTTCTCAAGGTTGTCCTTTTTGAAAATCATGTAAGGAATATACTTAATTCCCTTCCCAAAGCGAAGGCCACATTTCCCAAGAATTTAGGCATTTATTCTGCATGTATAACCTTTCATTGGCAACACCCAAGAGGCTAACATTAATGGCCATGCATTTATTCTATAATGCACGGGTAAATTGATAACCAAAGAAAAAAGTTTCTAAGTGTGAGCCCTTGGCAAAAGTAAAATTCTCTAAGTTCAGAAGTGAGTTTTGAAGAAATATTTCGAAGGATACAATAATGGTTATTGATGCATCATCCTCCAATAGGGGTATTGAGATTCCCTTCTCTTGGCCAGGATATGTCGACATATTTGAAGATATCTCCTTCATTAACACACAAATTCTAGAGGAACAAAACTTTCCTCATACCAGAAGCATAGCACCTAGAACCCACATCAAACCAAAAGAGATCAAGGATTTCACAAATAATATCTTCGACCCAAAGATGTATACCAACCCCAAGAGTTTGTGAGAAGGATCCTTCCAACGAAAGTTCATTAGGTCACAAGCATGAAATGTTGACATTCTTGGGGTAAGACTATGGAGTTGTGGTTTACCACAATGCATGCTACCTTTCGCACATTTGTACCTAGAGCTAGTTGATATTGAGATCATTAGGGGTTGAGAGCTTAAAATCACCATCAACACCACAACCATTAGGGATATGTTATGTATCCCCACTAACATGGAGGCCAAATTTTTCTCATGAGAGGAAATTAAATTTTTTTGGAGATCAAGGGGAGATAAGTTAGCATTCTACAAGGATGAAACAAGTCGAGGAATTGATAGTGAAGAGCCCAAATTCCCTTTGGCATTTAGTCTATTTAATTAAGACTTGAAGGATGTGTTTTCAATGTTGGCTTTCATATATGGCTTGGACTGTGATGATGAGCTCCACGAATATAAAATGGGAATGGCCTTTAAGCTTAAGAAAGAAAAGGGATGATGTTGGTATGACTTTTCCAAAATTATACAGATGGGATAGTCGATCAGTTAAAGGAGTATCACCATTCTTTTAAGTTTAGGTATTCTTCTTTCTTGGTACATTTAATTTTTCACTAGAACATTAAGTTCTTTAGCAGTTTGGGATTACCACTCAGCATGGATAGCGGATCAAGATTATTCAAACCAGTTTTAGTATGGACCCATGTACTTTCAAGCACATACGAATATTATACATTTACCGAATATTTTCTAAACCTAGTTCTTCAAGATTTATCCTAATAGCCTCTATGAAGTTTTCTTCCTGAGGATCTCAAGTGGATGAGGACACACACGACCCCACTGGACTAGTTCATGGGCTTTGATTTTAATTTCATCAGATGCCATGGGTTTACAAGTGATACTTTTTGACTGCCAAGATTTGTAACTGCAAGGACACTTTCCCTAGAAATATATCAACAATTATCAATTGCAGATTATGATTGCGGTGCCAAGAAGAAGAATAAGAAGAAGATCCCTCATGGAATCCATCTCACTATTGGTAGGAGCAAAGTGATTCTCATGAAGAGAGAGGAGTAGCATGTATTGACTAGAAAATTTTCGTATCTCGACCTCAAGCTTATCTATGACAAATGAAAGTATAATGTGGAAGGTCGCATGTATTTTCAACATGAGCCACAAACATATTGGGAGGAAAGACAAAATCTAGTGGAGGGAAGTGAAGGTTCCTATGTTAACTTGGATGCTATAAGATTTGTGCAGTCTCCATGGCTCACTTTCTATCAAATCATGACAAATTTCAACCAAGGAATTCTAATGGATAAGTCCTTCAAACAAAAACTGAGGAAGAAGGAGTGGTCTGAAAGGAAAGCAAACGACTTCTGGAGATATCTGTAGGAGATCAGGCAAATGGGCCCCTTATGTGGATCCATTCCCAAAGATGAAGAATTTGAAGTTTATGATAGAGAGGTTGGGTCTGATTCAGATCAAGAGTTTGATCAAGACCAAGGAACAAGAATGTGCTCAAGGTTCCAACTTGTCACCTCGGGCGATCAAAACTAGAAAGGGGAAAGAAAAAGAAGTATCATGAAGAAAGGAGATGTAAGTCTCCTCTTCTACCAACATTCTTATAAAATAAAAATGGACACGACGATCTATAAGGAAGTCTTTGGTAGTTCAAGGAACCCAAGGTTCATTGGGGTCAGTCGTTAAAGGGTCTAGAGCAATCGGTACACCCTTTGTAAAGAGAAGGAGAATCCAAGACTTGGGCGGACAAGGATCCTTGGACAAGGAAGGTGAAGAGGTGGATTTTTCTCCGCAACTATCTTCATCCCTTGCATTCCAGGTAAGTTTTACACCTTCTATTCTTTCTTTCACTGCTTCATTAGTATCTACAAACCCCTCATCCACAGAGCATAATTCTCCATCGGTCGATTCTGACCCGCTTATCCTTGACACACCCCCTACCATGTTTTTTGGCAAGCCTCATATAGAAGCCTCACACGCCAAACATGAGTCTTCTACTGCAACTACAATTGACATTTTAATCACTTTATCTGAGGCCTAGGTTTCATTTTCGAAGCCACCAATGTTTTAGGTTTCATCACCATTGCCTTCTTCTAGGCCTATGCCTCTATTTTCACTCATTGCAACCATTACCCCAATGAAAAATCCTCATTCCACACAAATTTGTGAGGCATCTTGTCCTTCTCATTAATAGATTTCCCCTTTTCCTCTCCCTAAGCCCAAGCATTCGGAAGTGCACCTCGTGCCACCCTTTATGGCCTCCTTGCTGGTGTCCCCATTTTTGTGTAAATATTGATTAATCCCTGCAGGTTATATAGACTCAAATTGAATTAACTATATAGGATCAGAAGTAGAGGAAACAAAAGCAATTGGAAAAGGCTACAACAACTCTAATTACCTCAAAGTTGGAGACATGTTTTGATGAAGAGTAGAGATCCTTGATGATTTTGGCTATGAAGCCATTAGTCTCCATGCCAGAGAGGGAGATGTAGTATGAAGGCTATGAGATCTAGACCATAGGTCTAAACCTAAGTGATGTGCTTCCCCATGACAAGATAGGCCTTGATAAGGGCACGCAAAAGGTGGTGTACACCAATTACACGAAGCTGGAATTTTTTTTTGAAGTGGGAGGCGAAGTTGATTAATGTAAAAGCCACAATTGATTGGCACCAAACAGAGATAAAAGCAAAGGATGTGGAGATTTCCCGCCTCAAGAAGACACAAGATATGCAAGGAGAAGCAACCATATCACTTTAGCCTGCTTAAACTGAAAAGGATTAACTTTTAGCCGAGGTGGAAAAGATGGTGCACGGGGTTGAGACCGAGCGCAAAGTAAAAAAAGATTTAAAGGCCCAAATGAAAAAGGTTGTAGAGGAATGGCAACATAAGCAGAAGGAGTTCATTGACATTTCAGGCTAGCAAAACAACATATGTGCAGAATTGTAGATAGAGCCATAGGAAATGTAGGATAAATGGTCTAAAGCAATAGACCGGATTAAGCAACTAAGTAATTAATTAAAAAAGGAAAAGAATGAGATGCAAGGTGAGCTAGCTAGTGCCCAGTCTCGGGCAATAGAGGAGCTTCAACGGGCTCAAACAAATGTCACTCAATTGAAGGAGGAAACAAAGGTTAGGGAGTCTCAATTCCAATATAAATTAACTATGGCAAGACAATCTGAACTCCTCCCAATGGTACAAAGGTTGTTATTTTCCCATTGGGAAAGGATTAAGGTTGCAACAATGACCCTAAAATTAGCTCTAAGATTTATAGCCGACGCATAAGAGTTAATAATAAAGGTTGGACCAAAACTCAAACAAATATTGAATACAATTGCCATCTGTATTGTTGAGTCAAGTAATTTAATAACCAAGTTGTATAAAGCAACTAAGGAGGCTTTGGTGAGCGTTGGGATTCTAGACTGAAGAGCAGTTGTCAAGAAGGCAAATGAGTTCATCATGTGCAACTAGGCTACTCAGAGGAGTGAGAACTGTCAGTTGAAACTAACCAAGAAGGTCAAAAAAATAAGAGAGGATTTTAGAGCTTTTGTTTAATTGGGTTTTCCCTCTCCATTTTTGCCTAATGGAGTAGTACTCATTGAAGAACAACTTAGATAGGCTTTTGAGGGAAAGTAACAGGGCCAATTGAAACTCCAAAATTGAGCTCATTGCCTACAACTAAATAGATTAAATATGTGCTTATCCACTTGGCTTGACTCTATTCCCTCATCGGAGTGATACAAGCAAAGTGGGGAGCAATCTCCTTCAAGGATATAATTGACCTTGATCAAGCTTCTCAGATGCTACACATGCTGGTTTTTCCTTCTAACAGAGACTAGGAGTATCTACATTCTGCATTCCTCAAAATATGAGGGATCAAAAATTTCTTTTTTCTTTTATGATGTTTTATTTCTCTAGGTTCAAGCATTCATAGGCAAAGGCCCCCTATGAGTCACCAGAAATTGTGGATATTTTTTTCTCTTTTAAGTATGTTTGTTTCCTTCACTTTATTATTTCAACCCTAAGGCCTTTTCGACTTTTTTTTTCACCTCACCACATGTTGTTGAACAAGACAAATGAGAGGGGGGGTGAATCCGTTATAGAAAATTTAAACTTCATAACATTCATTGGAACTTAGATCAATCACAATTCTTAACTCTACTAAGATGATTAAACATTAAGTGCAAGTGCAGAAATTGAAAAACCATCACACAAACACAGTAACACCAAATTTACATGGAAAACCCAATGAAGGAAAAATAATGGTGAGTATTAACTCACACTATAGAGAATATCAAAATCGTTACAAAGGCTCAATGCCTTAGAAAAGGGCTCACTACCACAGAAAAAGGCTCACTACCAAACAAGTACTCACTATCTAGATTAGGACTCATTGTCCAATAGGGTTAACCACCCAGAGGGCTCACTGCCGCAGAGATACAAATAAGATAGAAGAGATATGTTACAGAGAGAATAAAATATCAATGCAACAGAGAAATCCACCATAATTTTCTCAACCACTTGTAGACATGCCTGAATGATAGAGTCCACCTTCAACTCACAACATCCAAAAACTCAAAATTTAGGCTTCACACTAATCTACGACACTCACATCACATAAACTCACTTATTTGCATCTGCTTCACATCTATTTTCTCTATTTATTTGCACTTATCTCCTTTTTCTCCTTTCACCACTAATTCCTCCTATATTTATACCATCTTCAACTTTGAAACATATCCAAAGTTGGCCATCCATCATTACATTCAAATTAGGTCGGTGCCAAAACATCCTAGGGTGGAATTAGAATGATTGCAATCCAAACACACACTTATGCGGACCCAAATAGGGCCCAACACGCTTCATCAATTTTGAAGGTAGTGTTTCACACAAGGTCAGACAAACCAGTATAAAACACATAGAAAAATTAAGCACAATCCTTCTAGATACCAAAATTATATTCAACATTATCATAAAAACTTAATTATAGAACTTCAAGTCATAAGACTTAACCAAAGAAAAATCCAGACCAATAACATTTGTCCTAAATCTTAGCCAGAAGCATAGAAAACCACAATTCACAACTGGTGAACATAACTCATACTGTACGATGAATCATAAGCCAAAAATTTGGATATAGTAGCTTCCAATAACCATGATCGACAAATCTAAACCACATACAAATAGAAGAAAATCCCAGAGCAACCACTAAACACCTGTAATCTTCCTTGAATATAATATTTTCAATATCCTCATCATATACAACCAATAACCTATATCGATGAAATTAATGACAACAAAAACTAGTTGACATCAATGACAACACCTTGCAACAACTTCTTCATACTTGCAACAATCTCCCCCTTTGTCATTGATGGAAACACATGATGTGAAAACTCATCAAAAACAACATACTAGCTCTGAACATTCTTCTCATAATTTTGCTTTCTATTTCTCCCCCTTAGTAGATAATCTTTTTCACATGATAATTAACATCTTCCTCTCTCTCTCTTTTCACATCTCTCTCATACCCCACTTTGACATCAATGGCAAAGGAAAAACATGTTTTTGCAGTGATTTCCCCTTTAACATTAAAAATAAAATACGCATACAATGACAACAAATAACACTATTTTCTCCCCCCGAGAGGTAGCCACCAAAACATCAGTCTAGAAGAAATATAGATCCATAGATTTAGCAAACTAATGTATCTCCATATGCATTAGCTCAAGAAAGGAGGGGCAATAACCCCTAAAATTTCTCGAAGATACTCAAAAGTATCTTTAAGAAGATCCTTCATGAATATATCAACAATATGATCCTTTGTAGAGAAATAGTCAAGCTTTACTTTATTCTCCACAACCTTCTCTCTCAAGAAATGATACTTGATAGATATATGCTTTGTCCTCGAGTGCATCACTGAAGTTTTTGAAATTTTAATTGCACTTGTGTTATCACAAAAGATAGAATAGGATCATCATACATCATTGTGATATCATTCAATTTTTGTTTCATCCATATCAATTTTGTACAAGAAGATGCAACAGTAATATACCCAGCTTCAACAGTACATAGGGAAACTGAAACTTTCTTTTTACTCAACCATGTTGCCAATGTACAACCAAAAAACAATGCACCACCACTTGTACTTTTTTATAGTCTACACATCTAGCTCAATCTATATCTGTATAAGCACTTAGTGTAAAGCTAGTATCTTTAGGATACCACAATCTATAATCCAAAGTGTCATTCAAATATATGAATATTCTTTTAACAGTAGCAACATGTGTTTCCTTAGGATCTTCTTTAAATCTAGCCACAAGACAAACAACATGCATAATATCCGATCTAGTAGTAGTCAAATACAACAGTCCACCAATCATAGATCTATACTTGCTCTGATCAGCCTTAGGTGAATCATCATCTTTACCTAATTTGCAACCAGACACCATAGGAGTGCATACCGATTTGGAACCATCCATCCCAAACTTCTTCAACATCTCTCTCACATACTTAAACTGTGAAATAAAGATTCCTTTCTCTGTTTCATTAATTTGCATCCCAAGAAAGAAATTCATCTCTCCAAACATAGACATTTCAAATTATTTTTGCATCTCTTTTGCAAACATTTTACACATAGTTTCATTTCCTTTTAAAATTATGTCATCAACATATACAACCACAATCAAGATTTATTCATTTTCAACTTTAAAGTATAGGTTACTATCTGTCATACCTTTGTTGAAACCTGATTGAATCAAGTACCTGTCTAACCTTGCATACCAAGCTCTAGGAGCTTTCTTCAATCCATATAAAACTTTCTTCAATCTGCAAACCATATTTGGTTGATCTGACGACTGAAATCTTTCTGGTTATTCCATGTAGACCTCTTCTTCTAGCTCACCATTCAAAAATTCTGACTTGACATCCATTTGATAGACCTTAAAATTTTTATGAGAATAAAATGCTAAGAACATCCCAAGAGCTTCCATTCTTGCCACTAGAGAAAAAGTCTCCTAAAAATCAATGCCTTCTACTTTTGAGTAACCTTTACACACAAGCCTTGCTTTTTTTTTTTTTTTCTTTTTGACCACTTTTCCATTCTCATTCAACTTATTTTGAATACCCACTTTGATCCAATAATGTTTTTGTCTGCCGATCTTGGGACCGATTCCCAAGTTTGATTTTTCTTAATCTGCATAAGTTCTTCCTTCATAGCTTCCATCCAATTCTCATCTTTACATGCTTCACTTACAATCTTTGGTTCAATGTTAGAAAGTAAACACATATTTACTTCACCAGCAACAACTTTGTTTCTTGTCAATAATCCTTTTGTCTTGTCTCCAATGATCTGATTTTTTGAATGATTCTTCCACACATATCTAGGTGTCTTAGGGAACACCACCAGAGCTTCTTCTTATTTTTATTCTTCTTCATTTTGCTTCTCTTGCTCATCATTTTCTTGTTCTTCCATAATTTCTTCAATTCTAACACAATCAGGTTCATCAGATACATATCCATCAATGTCAATTGAATTCCTCATTGCTTCATCAACCTTGACATCTGTGCTTTCTACAATCTTCCTCAATCTTTTATTGAAAAATCTATAAACCTTGCCTCTAGTAGAATATCCAAGAAAAATGACTTCATCAATTTTTTCATCAAACTTTCCTAAATTTTCTTCATCCCATCTAATATAACATTTGCTTCCAAATACCTTGAAATACTTAATAGTACTAGAATTCTTCCACACCATAGCTCATAGGGGGTCTTTGTATTGTTTTCTCTTGCTTGAATTTGATTGAACACATAAACAACAATGTGAATAGATTCTCTCTAGTAAAATTTCAGTAGACCTACCTCAGTAATCATTGATCTAATGGCCTCTTGAATTATTTTGTTCTTCCTTTCAACAACTCCATTCTACTGAGGAGTTCTCAGAGAAAATAATTGTCTTTTATTTCCATGCACTTCACAAAACATATTAAACTCATGGGAAGTGAATTCATCACCTCTGTCAGACCTTAAGCATTTTATCCTCAAATTTACTTCATTTTCAACCATAGCTTTGAATGTATTGAATCTATCAAATGCATCTAATTTCTCTCTAAGAAATGTAACCCATGTATATCTAAGATAATCATCAATCGAAAGCATAAAGTATTTTTTTACCTTGTAGACTTCTCACTCTTGTAGGACCATAGAGATATGTATGAATTAAATCCAATAGTCCAATGGTGGGTTGTTCCTTTGATCTATAATGATTTCTTTCTTGCTTCCTAAATTGATAATTCTTGCAAATAGCATTAACATGCTTTTTAATCCTTGGTAAATCTCTCATGGCCCGAACTACACTAAAAGATTTCCATATAGAATTGCCAACACCAAAGCTTGAAAATTTTCCAATAGCTATCTAATAATGAGTGTTATTGTTCCATAATTAGAAATGCCTCTTTCATCCTGAAATCTAGCACTACCCATTATTAGAGGATGCCAAATATGATGTTAACATGAATCGATTAGAACAAAACCTGAGTTCTTAGTGAAATCCCTCATAAGCTGAAAGCATAACTTCTTAAGAGATAATTACTTGAATTCCATATAAATCCATTCCATTGCAAATAGGAAAAGCCTTAAACACTTAAATACCCATCAAAGCATTTATATTGTAGAAATTATTATTGACACCCACAAGTGACAATTACAATGGGAAATATTGTGTCCATGGATCACATATTATAATTCCTCTTAAATGAAACTCTTAAATTTGAAGTTATTAAGAACAATGTAATAGGTAGATTCACTCCATAAAGCTTGGAACCCATGTACACGGTCCCTTTATTCCATAGGCCGCTCCTTTCAACGGAAATATCTTTATAATAGGCCGCGCGCAGGAAAAGCAGGGGAAAAAAGCAATCTATTCAGATCTTATTCTCGCAGAGTTTATAAGCTTTGTCTCTGCAAGAATGAATAAGTTGAAAGTACGAGCGGTGGCGGCCTTGATAGTCAGAAGACGAGCTCGGAGTAATAGCCAGTACAGACGCGCGAGGGGCATTGTCGAGATGAACAAGTTGGAGGAACAGTGTCGGACTCCTCTGCCCTGGCGGACGCTCTCATTGTCGAGATGAACGCTGGCTTAGCCTCTGAGACCGGGTACTTGGTCTTTTGCCTTCGCATTATGGTACAATTTTGTTTGAGTTATATCGAATTTCGCATCATTGTCTGCGTTCTTTATATTCTCCTTTGAAAGATTTACTGCTAGATGTTGTTAGCTTTCTTCTTTATTTCATTCGCTGTCTTCACTTGTATACTTACGCTGAAAATACAAGTAATTCTCTACTGAAGTAAGAGAAAAACATTGTTTATATAAGAGGAAAGAACCTATGGCCTTACGGGTGTTTTGGAAAATCTATATTTTTTTTGCAGTTTTACGGTCTGCCTTTGAAATGGATGATATGGTCTTCCACTTACCTTAAGCAAAAGCAAAACTCTTCAGAATTTGTGTTCCAAACAATATATTGTATTTATTTTTAGCTAAAACCAGAACAGAGGAACGGGAAGCCAGAGTAAGACTGATTCAGTTAATGACGTTCTTCTAGGTTTCCAGGCATTAATTTTACTTTTTCTTAATTATTTTAACTTTTTCATGTCAAAGGGTTTATACGGCAATCGAATCTAGTCTCTGTTTTTCTTTTAGTTTTTGGGTATTTTTTTCTCTCTTTCCATTCTTCCATTTCATAGGTCTTATACGAGAACCAAGTCTTTATATAACAGAACTGAATGGGAACATGCTTAATTTGATGTAAGAATCTTCCACACCAGCAATTATTACATTTCAAATTGAAAAGAAATGAATATCTTAAGAGATTGCATTCGTTTTCACTGGTTAAATTCTTGTTATATCCTACAGACCTGATATGATCAACTTCATCTCAAGGAAAACAATATTGTTGATTGTATTTTGTTATCTTCTGTCAGTGAATATGATTTCAGTACTTTATACTTTTTTCTTAAACTTTCATAATACAGTTAGTACTTACTTTTAACCCTTCTGTAATCTTCTGGAGGATAGTCTTGGTACCCTTTGTATCTAATTTTGTTATTACAATTATCTTCAACTAGAACACAGGGTGGAGTTGTCTGTTTGATATCTTTGTCTTTTAGGTGAGTTTACCAGTAACTGTTGGAGGTATTCTTTATCCTTTATATAAAAAAATCACATGGCAGAATGCTTAGTGTTTAGTTTACTTGGCAGCGAAAGCCAAGGTAATCTCACTTTGTAAGTTATGTTTCTTGTCTCTTTGATATGTGCGTTTTTTATTTATTTTTGGCTGATGTGATGAGTAACTGTTGGACTCATTCTCCAATTTTTGTGTGCAATACCACATGGCACAATGCTTAGTGTTTATTTAACTTGACAGTGAAAACTGAGGCAATCAGTTTGTAAGATATGCAATCTGGTATGGATATTCAATCCATTATCCCTTTCACACATCATTTTTTTTTTTTTTGTTAATCTTCTTGTCCTATAGTATGTGGCATATGCAGCAAGATATGTTGAAAATTCCTTTACCTTCAGCTGAATGTTTTCTTAGTTCGGTCTTATACATGAAAGATACGTAGAAAATTTCAATCCATTTATGATATGAATGAATCTTCATCATAAAACCAAATAAGTCTCTCTACATTATGTATATTCTACAAGACTTACATGAAAGCTGGGTATTTGGATGTTTTTATGATGTTTTTAGATTGGCTGGGAGGCTATGCTCGGCGCTGTGGTTCCCTGCTAGGGCAGCGATGCCTTAGCTGCGTCTGATCTTTCCTTGGCTGCGTCTGTCTTCTGCTTTGTTGCGGGTGGCTGCGTTGGTTCTCTGGTGCGTGCGGCTGCTGTGTGTGGAGTGCGGTGTGGGGATTGCTGCGAGGCTTGTTTTTTCTATGTGTGGGGTTTGCTGCGTGAAGAGTGTGGCGTGGAGAGTGGTGGAGGGTCTGTTGCGGGGTTTTTGAGGTGTGGAGTCTTTTTGGTGGGGTGTGGTGGTTTGTGGGTTTGGCTTGGGGTGCCGGGTGTGGTTGATGATGGCTGAAGGCTCCGAGAGCTTGGCGATTCCGGGTATGGACATGCATGCTTCGATGATGAATAACTCTTTTGTGGGTGAGAGTTCCAAGCTCAAGAAAGTGAATGGTTGCTTGCCGCGGAGTCACGCTTGTCCGGTTTTGGTTATATCTCCAGAATCGGTGCATGAGGACTTTGCTTATTGGACTCAACACGTGTTGATCTGTAAGTTTTTAGGTATTCGGGCCCCCCTCTCGGCTTTGGAGTCTTGGATGCGCCGTACCTGGCAGGTTGAAGGTGACTTTGATATTTTGGTGGTGGGGAACGGATTCTTTATGGTTGATTTTTCTTGCATTTCAGATCGTAATCAGGTTTTTGAGGGGGGGCCGTATTTTTATAATCATGTGGGTTTATTCATGAAACCCTGGCATGGGGGTTTCAATGCGGCTGAGGATCTGCCTTCTCGAGTTCCTGTATGGGTTCGTCTGCCATGGCTTCCTTTGGAGTTTTGGAGAGAAGATATTCTGCAACGGATAGCGGCCTTGTTGGGGAAGCCTGCTGCCATTGCTCAGAATACTTTGGATAAAAAGGTATTTTCTTTCGCTCGCATTTGTGTTGAAATTGATTTAAATAATCCTTTGCCAGATTCTCTGGAGATTTGTATTGGCTCTGCCTCTTGGATTCAACAGTTAGATTATGAGTCCCTTCCTTTCCGTTGTCGGTTTTGTCATGAGTATGGTCACCTTCAGCGTCAGTGTCCTCGGATTTCCAAATCGGTTGGGGTCCCTTCTTCTACATCATCGGGGCCTTCTGTGGAGAAGGCAGATAAAAGCAAGGTGTCTATGGCTGAAGGGGGAAAGGCTGAGCGAGGGCCTGATAAGGATGGCTTCTTTCCTGCTAAACCAAAAATGAGGGGGAGAGGCCAGAAGCGACCCTTTAAAGATAAGCAGAGTGAGCAGGGTTTCAATCGCTTTGAGGTCTTGGACAATCGGGCCTTGGAGGAGGGGATTCCTACTGAGATCTTGTCTGGGGATACAGGTATGGATACAGGGCTGGAACAGGCAATTGTTGTTAGGGACTCTTCTCCTCCTTTGGAGCAGGGAGGGTCTGGGCCGGCTGACACTCCGACTGGTTTAAATGATGATATTATTTTAGCAGACTTAGCTAAGGAGGCGCTGTCTTCTGGAAAAGGTCGGGGTTCAGCTTCTTATCTAGGAGTGCTCCAACGCCCTCTTAAGAAGGGGAATTTTGATAAGTCTTCTAAAGTTGGTCGCAAGAAGGATGTGGACAAGATTAAATCTACTGGAGAGTTGTTGGTGGATTCGGGCTCTGTTAAGACTTTGGACGCCCACTTTGCCCAGCCTTCCCCATGATTATTCTTTCTTGGAATGCAAGGGGGCTGAATAGCGCCTCCCGTCAAAAAGCTATTCAAGATTTGATTGGGGTACATTCTCCAGATATTTTTTGTGTGCAGGAGACTAAGCTTCAGGTGGACTGCATGCTTCAGTATGCTCCTCGTATTTGGTTTTCTGGTCAGTGTCAGTGTATTGGCTCTAGAGGAAATTCTGGAGGTTTGGCACTTTTTTGGGATCCTCGTAAGGTTGTTCCTCGCTGGTGGATTTCTAGCCACTCCTCTATTTCAATGGTGGCCTCGGTTTTGGACTCTGGTGAGACTATTTTGGTTAGCAATGTGTATGCTCCGGTGGACATCCGTGGTAAAAGCCAGCTGTGGGCTCATATCACGTTTGTTAGATCTTGTGCTCCTTATTTGCCATGGATCTTAGCTGGTGATTTCAATTCTATCTTGTGCCTGGAAGAGAAAAGAGGTGGATTGCCGAGATTGGGTCCTGCTTCAGATTTATTCCGGGCTAGTGTGGCTTCTCTTGCTCTTGTTGATGTCAAACCTTCTAATGGCTTATTTACTTGGAATAATAGGCGGAGTGGGTCGGAGGCGATTTCTGAGCGGTTAGACAGGTTTCTTGTTTCTAGTTTTTGGGTTGGGGGCAGTGTGGTTACTTGCTCTGAGATTCTTGATTGGTGTGGCTCTGATCATTGGCCAATTAAGTTTTCAGCTTCTCCTTTCCCTAATCCAAAGAATCCTCCTTTCAAATTTCAGCTTATGTGGCTACGTGACTCTTCTTTGTATAATCTTGTTGCTCAGTGGTGGCAGGATGGAGCCCCTGCATATGGTACTGCTATGTATTCTTTTGTTAAGAAGCTGCAATATGTTAAGTTTCATCTTAAGAGATGGAATAGGCTATGTTTTGGCAATTTTCGTGCTAAGAAAAGGGAAGCGCAGGAGCGTCTTGCTGTCATTACTCGCCAGATTAGGGATCTTGGTTTTTCAGAAGCTCTTGGGCATGCTGAGTCCCAGGCTCTTAAATCTGTGGAGGAGTGGGAGCTTCGTGAGGAGATTTTCTAGAAACAGAAGGCTCGGATTGACTGGCTTCAAGAGGGTGACAAGAATACTGCCTTCTTTCATCACTCTGTGCAGGCTCGTCGGAATAAGTGTTATATCTCGTCTCTCATCAACTCTGAAGGATTAGTTTTATCCTCACAAAAGGCTTTATCTAGAGAAGCTCGCTTGTTCTTCTCTGCCTTGTTTACTGAGGATTCTCTTCCTGCAGAGGTTGAGGAGAATAGGATTCTTGCTTGTATTCCTTCTTTGATCTTTGATGAGCTGAATGCTTCTCTCATGCGCCCGATTACTCTGTTTGAAGTGGAAGAGGTTGTGTTTGGGATGAATAAGGGGAAGGCTCCTGGCCCTGATGGGTTCCCTGTTGAATTTTTCCACGAGTTTTGGGAGATTGTGAAGCTAGATTTGTTGGAGGTTGTTTGTGAATCTTTTCATAACAAGCAGATGCTTCGGGCCTTGAATGCTACTTTTTTGGTCCTCATTCCTAAGAAGGAGGGTGCTGATAGGTTTGAGCTTTTTCGACCTATTGCACTCTGCAATGTGGTGTATAAGATTATTACGAAGTTGATTGCTGAGCGGCTTAAATCTTGCTTGCCTATTGTTATTTCTGAGGAGCAAGGAGGTTTTGTGGCTGGTCGTCAAATTTTGGATGGGGTGGTGATTGCCTCTGAGGTTATCCATTCCATGGCGATCTCCAAGGTTAAGTCTATGTTCATCAAGCTGGATATGGCAAAAGCGTATGATAGAGTTAAATGGAGTTTCCTTCAGAAGATTTTGTTAGCCTTTGGGTTTTCTTCTGAGTGGGTGAGTTGGACTATGAGTTGTGTGACTTCCTCCTCATTTTCTGTCATTGTGAATGGTGAACCTTCAGAGCTGTTTGGTGCTACCAGGGGCCTTCGTCAGGGGGACCCACTCTCTCCCTATCTGTTTATTATTATGGCGGAGGGGCTGGGTCGCTTTCTTAAAACTCAGGTCTCTCTTGGTGTGATTCATGGTTGGCAGTGGGGGTTGGGTCTTCCTACTTTGTCTCACCTCCAGTTTGTGGATGACACCTCTCTTATGGGGTTGGCTCATCTTCATGAAGCTAAATCTATTAGGCAAGCTTTGGACATCTACCTCGCTGCTTCGGGTCAGAAAGTTAATGAGCAGAAGTCTTCTATTTTTTTCTTCAATACTCCTTTGGCCATTCAGAGGAGGATTGCTGCTATTTTGAGGTTTCAAATTGGATCTCTCCCCTTTGTCTATCTGGGGATCCCTCTTGCCGTTGGTCGTCAACCCAGATCCTCTTGGCAGATGTTGCTTGATAAGTTGAGGAAGAAGGTAACTCATTGGACCCATCGGTGGTTGTCTACTGCGGCTAGAGTTACCCTCCTTCAGTCTGTTATCCAGGCCCTTCCCATCTACAGATGTTTTGTTCAATCGGCCCCTATGTATTTTCTTCGAGAATTTGATGCTCTCTCTCGGCAGTTCCTTTGGAGTGGCAACTTGATGACTTCTAAGTGGAGCCTTGTTAAATGGGATTCTGTGTGTAGACCTAAGTAGGAGGGTGGTCTTGGATTACGCTCTTCCATTTTGAATGGGCAAGTTCTTGCGGCGAAGCTCTACTGGCGCTGGTGTACTAATCAACACCAGCTGTGGGCCCGTGTTCTTAACTATAAGTATTTTCATGGGGTTGCTTCTCATGAGGTTCCTCGCTATCCTCTGGAGGGAAGTGGTTCGATGATTTGGTCTACTTTGAAAGTGGGAGCTCAGTTGATTAAGCGGGCGCTTTTTTGGATCTGTCACTCGGGATCTCAGGCTCTTTTCTGGTGGGATTCTTGGGATGGTCACCCACCTATTCTTTCTGCTTTTCCTCATCTTCAACCCCTCTATGATGTTTTTACTGCTGCTGGTTGGGACACTGTTGAGCATTACAAGATTGCTGCGCATTGTGGCTCTGTTGTTTCTTTCCGCTGGAAGCACCTTTCTGAGTGGCCTCCTGGGGGCTCTGAGGAGGATAGGCGGGAGCTTGCTCATCTTTTGGCTTCCCGGGCTTGTAATTCGTTGAGGGGACCTGATATTTTAGCTTGGGATGGCTCTGATATGTCTGGGAAGTACTCTGTGTCTACTGGCTATAAGCATTTGGGGCGACAGTTGTTTGGGGATATTCTGGTCCCTTGGTGGAAGTATGTTTGGCATAAGTTGTCTTGGCCCAAGTGCAATTTCTTCATGTGCTTGGTGGCTCATAACCGGTGTCTTACTTGGGATAATTTATGCAAGCGGGGTTTCCAGGGTCCCTCTTTTTGTGTGTTGTGTCATGAGGCTGAGGAGTGTGCTTCTCATCTCTTCTTCCAATGTTCCTATGCTCGGGAGATTTGGCATTTTTGGTGGCGGGTGTGGAATATGCCTTGTCGGCATGTTTCTTCTTTGGCTGAGTTCGTGGATCAGGGGAGTAGGGTCCCTGTTTCTACTCCCTTTCTTCAAGCTGCTTGGGCGATTGGCCCTTCCTTCATCATTTGGAATCTTTGGTTGGAGAGGAATCGTCGAATTTTTCAGGATATGATGATGGGGGCCCCTCGCTTGTGGTGGAAAATTTTGCATTCTGTGGGAGAAACGATCGCGGCCAAGTGTGATCTGTCTGATCCGATTGCTCCTTCAGATGTTGGCTGTTTCAACCGCCTTCATCTGCCTCCACATCAGCAGCTTAAGCGCAACAGGTGTAGGCATCCTACTTCCGAAGGTGAATAGGGAGGGAAGATGGTCTCCTCCTCCTCAAGGCATCCTTAAAATTAACACGGATGGCTCTTCTCGTGGAAACCCTGGTCATGCTGGAATTGGTGGTGTTGGTCGGGATAGTTCTGGGGATGTTCAATTTATTTTCTCTATTTATAAGGGTCTTCATACTAATAATCTTATGGAGGCTCAGGCAATTTTAATGGTTGTGGAGCATGGCAGTAAGTTGGGGTGGCGCAGGATTATATGTGAATCTGATTCCCAGGTTGTGGTGAACCTGTTGAACAGGCGGAGGTTAGAGGATGTTAGTTGGCACCTGGCTTTGATTATTGATCAAATTCTCAATCTTTGTGTTTCTCTTGAGTTTGTTACTTTCACTCATATTCCTAGGGAGTGGAATGGTGTTGCTGATTGTTTGGCCAAATGGGCTTCTGATCATATTCATGATTGGAATTTGGTTGATCGGGGTCAATTACCCCCTGATTTGTCTCAACAGTTGGACCATTTGGTGGAGCTTGATAAGGCTATGTAATGTTTTGGCTCTATAATTTCCTCTTGTTTTAATAAATTTTTACCCCTCTTTTATGATAACTGACTTTTCCTTATAGATTAAGTTTTAGTGAATTTTCTTCTTTGCATGCAACACTTCTGAAGTATAGGACATAAAACTTAAAAATTGAGAGTTGGGCCCATAATTAGAATATACTTGGTGCCAAATTCTGACACAAACAATGGGATTACAAGCTTCAATGGCTACCCTTTTGTGCTCGGACATGAAATAATGAATGAGATAGTTGAGGCTGTTTAAAATCAACTAGTCATTATCATTGGTCCATATGGGAGGTTGGCAATCTATATTTTGCAAGTCTTACGTGTTGGGATTGTGGATTGCGGATGCTTAGATAGTTTCTTATTGGTTTGTTGGCCTTTTGGACCCCCTTATTTGGGTCATGGAAAATAGAAATTGTATAGTTTGCATTGTAATGTTTTAGTGCTCAGGCAAGTATTGTTTTTAATTTTTTTAAGAAAATATTATTCATGGGAAAGGAACCCAATATATATCCCCTTAATGTAACATTATCTTTTATTCTAGGTTTGTTAAAGACCCCCCCTTATATCTCCCATGGCTAACTTGCAGTCATAGTTAGAGATGAATGCCAATTTTCTACATATTTTGTTGCCCAAAATATCAATAATCGTCACCAATAACTTTTCTCCTATGACAATATCATGAACATGCCCACCTTTGAGTAGGTTTAGACCCATGATCGCTTTCACAATGTCTTCTACTTGGGTAATGACACAATAAAAAAGGTGCCCAATCTATGTTCAAACATCCTCCTCCAAATATGCACACTACTTTCAGTCTTTCAGACAATGGATACCTCGTTCGTCATCTTTGCAGTTGCTACAGACATGGCTTGCGATATGAATACTTTGCTATATTGATGAAATTGCTTTGTAAGATCCATCAAGATTTCCAAACTGATCAGCGAATCTTTGGATATAATCTAGGGATACCACTTGAATAGGTGTTCCACCACTCTCCTCTTGATCATGCTTTGCAACAATCTTAGATTCAATGATTTTCGTAAGCCATCTTAGGCCTCATTGATTGGACACCTTCAACATGTGCTTGAAAACCATTTCTTTGATTGCAACTTCCTTACTTGTGTACCATATCACCTTGATGAAAATGCTATGTCTGTAACACAAACGAGCCTATTTTTAGTATCACTTCTCGTTCTTTGAGACATGGGAATTTAAATTTGCTTGTTGAACTCAATAAGGATATCCATATTAGCTTTACAAATAAACTCCTACCCAAAAAGCAAACTTTTAGTATGAGAAGGCTCGCATTTTCAAAGAACCCCATTATGGTTGAGAACCTCAAAATGTTTGAGAGGGGCAAAAATTGTATTGATGACCCTCACCCGATTCCCCCCTCGTACTTGCCATTTCCCCTCGCTCCTTTCCCACCTCTTTTGTGTATTGACATATGCCAGACTTGTTAGGAAGAGGATATTAAGGAGGGGTATACACCATAAAAGTAAACAAAAGAGGGATGGTAAGGATTGACATACAAGCTAATTGGAATGGGAAAAATGCTAAGGGTTGGTGCCTATTTGTGCAAAGTAGCTTGAAAATTGGTTTGTAACAAGGTTTTGATTTACTTGACGCAAGACAAGAGCAAATGGGTTTTGCACAAAGTGAGTGTTAGTGACAACACCATTTTAATTGAAGACTCCTACGAAGTATTCTTAGTAGAAGATTTAAACCAAGCTTCTTTTATAGTGATTATAAAAAAGGTTTAATGAGGAAGGAAGCATGGAATCAAGCATATTTGAACGAATGTCCATTGATTTGGGGAAATGGTAGCATGTAGAATTTCAAAATAGGAAAGAACTTTGTCAAATAAATAAGGCATGAAAGTAGGGGCAAAAATTAGTCAGAGTCACCATTGTTTAAAGATGGTTTAACTTTAAAGGATAGGAAAGGGCTTTTGCCATTATTATAAACATAGATGGGGATATAGGGACAAAACCAGAAATGACCAAATTTTTCTGCTTATTTACAAGTAGCGGGAAGGAAATTGAGAAAGGTTACACAAACACATTTGTGAGATGAGAAAAATAGGAACTCTCCCTTGTTAGTCAAAGGTGGAAAATGGAACCTTACAGCTCTGAAAACTATGGGCAAACTGATTGTGGACATGAGCTTAGGGCAGAGCACGGGGAATTTGACATGGAGAAAAATAGAGGAGGAAGAGGTCTCAAAGTCTGCTTCAAGACATACAAAAAGGAATCTAGCATGGAGGGGATAAACATAATCTTGCCTTTATACATTAAAATCAGAGCTTTTATCCAAACTCAACTCTAATGAGAAGATTTGACGAACCATTTCATCCCTGGAATGGTGTTCTTCATCCATTATTAGAAAGATCTTGAACTCTGGCTCTTGAATACTTCAATACTTTGGGGAAGTTATAGAGGCATCATCATTTCTACATAGGGCAGATTTGGTTCCGAAGAAGCAAGAGGAGCACATGGCTCAATGTATAAAGCAAAAATATCTATTTCAATATCACAAAAAGCATAGCTTTCATGCCAAAAACAGCCCCATAGAAGAGGACCTCTTTACCATGCTTGGATTAACGACAATCCCAACTTAGGTTTTTGAGGAATTTCTCTTGTATCCTCTATAAATCATTCTATTTAAAGAAGGAAATGAAGATATAAATACTATATGAAGCTGGGCTTCTTCAAAAATTTCACAAGAAATTACTACCAAGAAGCTCTTGAACTGAAAGGGAAAAGGAAGAGTAGATTGATATTTAGTCAAATATTATGCAGCATGGGTTTTCCTATAAAATGGGGCATGTGTGAGACCACACAATAGCTAGCAACTAATAAAATTAAATTAAAATACAACCATAGAGGCTAAGAATACATTGAACATATGCTTTCTATTTCCTCAAAATAACTCACCCTTATATATATTTTCTAAAATCATGCAATTAATATAGAAGACAGTTTTAATGAACTTAAGTGTGTGCGAGTGATTCATTCCCTTTTTTTGTAAGAGTTAGAAATTAGTGTAGATTTGTATTGAGCTACATAGTTTGGCTTATCCTTTTAAGCCAACCTTGGATAGAGCCTTGTTACCTATCAAGCGTTCATAGCCCTGACAAAGTTATCTCTATCATAGTTGGAAAACTTGGACTTGACGCAGACTCGGTAGCCCAAAATAGGATTCGGACTCGGGACTCGACACACACTCGACAAAGAAGAAACTGTAGTTTAAAAAAAAACCAAATATAAATTAATGCAGTTAGAGAACATAAGAGCCTAATTTGATTATCAATTTCTCATAATTCAAATATTACACATGTTATATGATCTTCAAACACTCAATATTTGAAATTTCATCATTCATACTCATAGTTTCAAAATTTTAAATGAAAAAAACAAACAAAAAACAAGTTTTAAACATTCATACTCATTATTTTCAGGCGATGCCAAGAGTCCTAAGTTGGGATTCGTGAGTCCGATTCTAAGACTCGCCAGGGCTCGAGAGTCCTAGCCTAGACTCTCCAGGACTCGGCTCAGGAGTGTGAGTTGACTCAGCAAGCCCTAGGACTCGGTAGTCCCAAGAGTCTTTTCCAGGACTTGGAGAGTCCTCCAACTATGATCTCTATAATTCCCCCAAACATAGCTTTACTGCCAGTCAGGGGTCTATAACCCCGGTAGAAATATTTGGATAATCTAAAGAGTTGAATTCTCTTTTGATATTTTTTCTTTCTTTTGATATTTCTTTTGAAGCTCCTTTTCAACTTGCTAGCATTGAAGCCTGCTATTAGGTTAGGAATTATAATGGTAGCAAAGGAAAACCTTTAGATTTTTCACCCAATACATATATTCACTATTCCACAACTAATTCAAGAAATCTTAACTTTGGGATCTGACATGTATAATTCCTTTCAAAACTAAGTGAACCATACTGGTTACACAATTCAGAAATAATTATATAGTGATATTACAATAAGGATCTAGATCTCATTTTCTTAATATATTCTTAAATTCCTTATTTCCCAAACCTTATTTCATCGGCTGCTACCCATTCTAAGCACCTCAAAATTTGCCCTTAATCCAATTACTTAACAAACATCAAAGCGACAATTTAATTGAGTGCACTACTGAAGGATTCACCCTTTAGCCTTTAATACTCACACATTTCCAAGTTCTAAATTTGGTGGCCTATTCTCTCACTTCAAAGATTATATCAAATCATTCCTTCTTGCTTAATCTGCCTATACTTGCACCAATCCAATTTTTTCTAAAAAATCTTTCGTACAAGTTGCTAAAAGGATATTAATTGTCAATTGAAATCAGTTGCATGATTGCTGCTCATCCCGAAATGCTTATGTAATCTCTTGCCTAATTTATCAATTCTTTTCATTAATTGATCACATACATTCGAGATACGTTTTGATTGCATTCTGACAGCATTAATTCTTCATTTAGGAATTGTAATCATTCTTTTTGCATTTCCTTGGAAAAGAAATTAATGCTCATGCAAATGCATCCGGATTAATTGGAGATATTTTAATTTTTGTGAAATGCATACTTGATTAAGAGTCTAGAATTAGATAATTTAAAACTATTTTAGTACCATGCAAATCCACGATCAAGCTTTAGGAAATCTTACCTATTAAATGCTTATGCAACTGGCTTGTGCTTCAGCGCAGTGTGATATTAAGCCATATATTCTATAAAGTCACTTTAAGAATTCTAAGATAACTCATTCTAGTTTTGATCGTGATTTGAGTAAATTTCTAGCATGGATACCCCAACGCCAATTTGTTCCAAGATGAGCAGTTGTGGTATTCTTCTGGAAGTAAACTCTTGGTCCGTCTAGTGTCCATGGCCCCTGTTGTAGAATTTGGTCCCTTTCCTCCTCATTTTAATTTGGTCCCTTGTTGCAGAAATTTCAGGAAAACACCTCCTCCTCATTTGAACATTCAGTGATGAAAACACCTTCGGAAAGAAATTTCAGGAAGATTCCTTCTCATTTGAATTTGGACTATCTTTCAATTCTATCCTTGGCCGATCGGGCACCACCGAAATTTCTAGCATGGATACCCCAGTGCCAATTTGTTCCAAGATGAGCTGTTGTGGTATTCTTCTATAAATAAACTCTTGCAGAATTTGGTCGCCCGTTGCAGAATTTGGTCCCTTTCCTCATTTGAACATTCAATGATGAAAACACCTTTGGAAAGAAATTTCAGGAAGATTCTTTCTCCTCATTTG
>CM021107.1:217725029-217847073 GCA_007115665.2 Sequoiadendron giganteum | reverse complement strand
CCCAAAATAGGATTCGGACTCGGGACTCGACACAGACTCGACAAAGAAGAAACTGTAGTTTAAAAAAAAACCAAATATAAATTAATGCAGTTAGAGAACATAAGAGCCTAATTTGATTATCAATTTCTCATAATTCAAATATTACACATGTTATATGATCTTCAAACACTCAATATTTGAAATTTCATCATTCATACTCATAGTTTCAAAATTTTAAATGAAAAAAACAAACAAAAAACAAGTTTTAAACATTCATACTCATTATTTTCAGGCGATGCCAAGAGTCCTAAGTTGGGATTCGTGAGTCCGATTCTAAGACTCGCCAGGGCTCGAGAGTCCTAGCCTAGACTCTCCAGGACTCGGCTCAGGAGTGTGAGTTGACTCGGCAAGCCCTAGGACTCGGTAGTCCCAAGAGTCTTTTCCAGGACTTGGAGAGTCCTCCAACTATGATCTCTATAATTCCCCCAAACATAGCTTTACTGCCAGTCAGGTGTCTATAACCCCGGTAGAAATATTTGGATAACCTAAAGAGTTGAATTCTCTTTTGATATTTTTTCTTTCTTTTGATATTTTTTTTGAAGCTCCTTTTCAACTTGCTAGCATTGAAGCCTGCTATTAGGTTAGGAATTATAATGGTAGCAAAGGAAAACCTTTAGATTTTTCACCCAATACATATATTCACTATTCCACAACTAATTCAAGAAATCTTAACTTTGGGATCTGACATGTATAATTCCTTTCAAAACTAAGTGAACCATACTGGTTACATAATTCAGAAATAATTATATAGTGATATTACAATAAGGATCTAGATCTCATTTTCTTAATATATTCTTAAATTCCTTATTTCCCAAACCTTATTTCATCGGCTGCTACCCATTCTAAGCACCTCAAAATTTGCCCTTAATCCAATTACTTAACAAACATCAAAGCGACAATTTAATTGAGTGCACTACTGAAGGATTCACCCTTTAGCCTTTAATACTCACACATTTCCAAGTTCTAAATTTGGTGGCCTATTCTCTCACTTCAAAGATTATATCAAATCATTCCTTCTTGCTTAATCTGCCTATACTTGCACCAATCCAATTTTTTCTAAAAAATCTTTCGTACAAGTTGCTAAAAGGATATTAATTGTCAATTGAAATCAGTTGCATGATTGCTGCTCATCCCGAAATGCTTATGTAATCTCTTGCCTAATTTATCAATTCTTTTCATTAATTGATCACATACATTCGAGATACGTTTTGATTGCATTCTGACAGCATTAATTCTTCATTTAGGAATTGTAATCATTCTTTTTGCATTTCCTTGGAAAAGAAATTAATGCTCATGCAAATGCATCCGGATTAATTGGAGATATTTTAATTTTTGTGAAATGCATACTTGATTAAGAGTCTAGAATTAGATAATTTAAAACCATTTTAGTACCATGCAAATCCACAATCAAGCTTTAGGAAATCTTACCTATTAAATGCTTATGCAACTGGCTTGTGCTTCAGCGCAGTGTGATATTAAGCCATATATTCTATAAAGTCACTTTAAGAATTCTAAGATAACTCATTCTAGTTTTGATCGTGATTTGAGTAAATTTCTAGCATGGATACCCCAACGCCAATTTGTTCCAAGATGAGCAGTTGTGGTATTCTTCTGGAAGTAAACTCTTGGTCCGTCTAGTGTCCATGGCCCCTGTTGTAGAATTTGGTCCCTTTCCTCCTCATTTTAACATTCAATGATGTAAACACCTTTGGAAAGAAATTTCAGGAAGATTCCTTCTCCTCATTTGAATTTGGACTATCTTTCAATCCTCTCCTTGGCCGATCAGGCACCACCGAAATTTCTAGCATGGATACCCCAGTGCCAATTTGTTCCAAGATGAGCAGTTGTGGTATTCTTCTGGAAATAAACTCTTGGTCCATCTAGTGTCCATGGCCCCTCTTGCAGAATTTGGTCGCCTGTTGCAGAATTTGGTCCATTTCCTCATTTGAACATTCAATGATGAAAACACCTTTGGAAAGAAATTTCAGGAAGATTCCTTCTCCCCATTTGATTTGAATTATCTTTCAATCCTCTCCTTGGTTGATTAGGCACCACTGAATTTCCCAATTAGGGCTTTCCATAGAAGGGCCTGTTTTCAAGTATCCACAGTGGAATTTTGATGGTCGATTTTCGTGCCTTGGTCTACCCTCTGAAATCCAAGTTCCTAAAGACCACCATTCCTTCTAGCTTGGAAATTATTTAGGGGAGGTGACAAGGATCTGCTTCTCTTGGCAGGTCATGAGGGGTACCTCCGCCATGGATTATTTGGATTTTGGGATTCCCAAAGATCAAGAGCCCTTTCATTTGGTGACATCTTTGTATAATGCACCAATCTGATGGCAATAATTGTTGTGGAATGTCTGGTGTGCTTTGACAACCTCTGCATAGCTTTAGCTATAGCAGTTTTGATCATCTCTAAATGGAGTTCGTGATATTCTTTCTCTCCTCTCTAGCTGCTGAAATCTAGATTGGATGAAGGGGAAGCCACTATCGATGGGTTTTACCTGTCGGATTGTCGGATTGCCTACTGAAATTTCATTTCCTTTTGTTTCAAGTTCCGCTGCTTTTTTATCCAAAATTTGCTCATCTTCACTCTATTTTCTACTCTTCTTAAGAAGTGTGGTTAAATTTTAATCCACATCATGTTTAGTGTAAATGACAATTCTGGAATAGTATGGAGATCCATAAAATAATTATTGGAAGCCAATTTTTGTCAGATGTAGTTCTGATTGCAACGACATGTATGCATAATGTGGAAGTATACATAAGGCACACGGACAAATTATTCCAAGAAATGCTTCGAAAATTTCATGGAATGCTATGAGTTAGGAATATGCAATATACGTGGGTTGTTAATAAAGTTTTATACTTCTTTAGCAAATGTGATTGGCAGGTATAAAGTTATAACGCAAAGTTTTGTGCCAATATGGGAGCTTTGGCAGGTTAGAGATGCATTAAAAAATAATCAGAAGTGAATTTTTTGTTAGATGTATTTGTGCACATTGTAATAAACATGTATCTAAAATGTGGAAGCATCAATTGTAAGTGATTTACAATTTCAACTGTCTTGGAAAATCAACGGTTAATTCAAGCTTGTGGACTTTACAAGAAAATACCTTACCAAGATGTGGCCTAAAGCGGTTGTAATCATTGCAAATTTGCTGGTGTCAATTCAAGCTACGGAAACAATGAATATCATGAGTTGTACTTCACAATTTCATATTCAAAAAATAGAGACCACTATAACATAAAATAAATAGAGACCACTATAACATAAAATTCTAAAGATCTAACATGTAGTGCCAGTGCCATGACAACCCTATAAATATTGAAACAAAAGATTTGATCTCTATTAACGGCAGAAATATTAGAAATGGAGACCATATCTGTAGTTGAGACATTTTGACGCAGGAGCATCTTTTTGACCATTCTCCTTATTCGAGGAGTGCCTTTCAGTTCCTACATACAGTTGGGACTGCAACACAATTTCTTGTATTTTGATAGGAGACTCAATCTCAAGTCAATGAAAAAGAGCATCAATATTTATTGTTAGAGTGAGGTTTGTCCTTGGGGAAGAAATGAAAAATAGAGAGGGTGCATAGGAATAGAAGCAGGAAGAATAATACAGACAAACCGCCATTCTAAAACGTGAGTTTTGTCTTCTTGTTGCAGGAAGGCCAGGTTAAGAATTGTTTGGTAGGATTAAAAAGACTTAGCATTTGTAATTTTGTGTTGGCATATAGAATAAGTGATTACCATGGTTTAGAAGGAATTTCTTACTTGGCATATAGAATAAGTGATTACCATGGTTTAGAATAAGTGTTAGCATTTGTAATTTTGTGTTGGCAAGGTCATAGACATACATTTAAAACAGCTGAGATTGTATTCCTGAGGAAAGGACAGTTATTTCTATCCACGAGTCTCAAAAAGGAGACCAGTAAGCTACAGCAGATAAGGAAGACTTAGTTCTTTCATTTTTCCTTATATATGAATATTGTAAAATTGCCCGGAAACTGATATTTTCCAGCCATTATAAGTAGTGAGCAGATTTTTTTTTTAATTCCAGCGTATCACTCTTGGTAGAAATTCTGTCGTGTGCAAATTTTCTTGGTAGAAATTCTGTTGTGTGCAAATTTTCCCGTCGGTAATGGCTTGCCTTAAAAAGTGAACTTACATCCGTCCACTTAGAGTGTGAGTTGTCCAAGGCTGCCATACATATATATATGGGATTCTTATTTATTTGTTAGATGTCATTGATAGTTAGAACATAAAACCAAAAACAAGAAAATTTGTGCAGAAATTCTCAACCAAGCAAGGTAGAAAGATCCATATTTCCACACAAATAATTAAATCATCGTAGATCACATGACATACACAGAAGAGATCTATTGAGTTAAGTAGAAAATATTATGTGTATATACATATGAAGATATATATTTGTATGTGTGTGCCATTGGTTCTTTCCCATTTTTAGAATCGTTGGAGATAATCATTACCTTAAATGCTCATCCACAAAACAAATCGAAATGAAATACTCATCACTGCGTGAATTTGTCCCAGTATTCTGTTTTCTCTAACTTCTGGAGAATTCGTCCCTCTATTTGTTAGATGTCATTGATAGTTAGAACATAAAACCAAAAACAAGAAAATTTGTGTTCTCAACCAAGCAAAGCTAGAAAGATCCATATTTCCACACAAATAATTAAATCATCGTAGATCACATGACATACACAGAAGAGATCTATTGAATTAAGTAGAAAATATTATGTGTATATACATATGAAGATATATATTTGTATGTGTGTGCCATTGGTTCTTTCCCATTTTTAGAATCGTTGGAGATAATCATTACCTTAAATGCTCATCCACAAAACAAATTGAAATGAAATACTCATCATTGCGTAAATTTGTCCCAGTATTCTGTTTTCTCTAACTTCTGGAGAATTTGAAAATGCCCATGTTCACGAGTTGTTCAATTTCTTATGTGGTTGATTGATTCATCATGTGATGTTGGTTTGTTGTTTTAATGAACACAATCATCAAAGAAAAAGAATGCATAAATTTGCTAAGCACTGTAAACTTAAGGAGAGATTCTAATGATGTCAAGTTCTATGCAGTTTTTCTTCTTATGTACAGTCAATAATATTTAAGTTGGGAATCATTTAAAGATTGCCTTTTTTGTATTTTCACCAGGTGAGGATTGGGGCTCAAATATCAGGTTGCCTCAGATCAAAGCTGACCTGTAGATAAACTCTTCTCATGATGCATACTAAAACACCTTATGTGACCCATAGACAACACCTTAAGGCAGGACGAATCACCCCAGCCCTGTTTAAGTTAAAAAGTAAAAACCCAATCATCTCACATATATCTTTAAATGTCGTGGACTTGAAAAACAATATGTATAGTATCAATACTTCTGCCTTGACCATAAAAATTCAAAAGAACAGGGGATACTGACCTTGGATGCAAGCTCAGTAGATGAGAATAAACATTAACTTTATTCTATGCAAGCACAGTATATGACGACGAACAACTGTCTTCTCTAGTAACAAGCAGAAGCTGAGTCTATCATGAACAAACTATTTACAGAGTATATTTGCACCATATTCTCATCTCCAGGGAGGCAATCAATTGTTAAGAACCAAAAGATAAGGTACAACTGGCAAGAATATTACAAAAATTCCGTAGAATGGAATATCTGATCTTGAAAGACAGTCATAAAATAAGATAAAAATGAATTGAAACTGATCTTGAATATGGTAATAGCTACTAGTTTTCTATTTTGCTTATTTTGCTTATGTTTTTACTGATCTACAGTCTTAAATAAAGATTTCCAACAAGTGTAGTACATGTTTATTTGCAGAGATTACATTCCTTCAAGTGAGGTTGAAGGAGCTCGGTTTGTTGATAGTGAGCTGCAAAGTTGATTGCTAAGGTATGTTCAAATAATTCAGTTTATTTATTTTGTTGAATTTTGTGAATATATATGTTTGTGTTGTTGCTTGTTTTGGATATCTAAATAGTATTTTCCTTTCTTTATAGTCAATTATTTTCTGTAGTATGTTTTTACTACCCTGTAAATAAGGTTCAAGCCTGCTGGAGAAGTGTATTATTCCCTTTAGGTCACCCGAACTTTAATTCACTGCCATCCCTTAGATGGATGTAGAAAGCATAACAACATAATAGGAAGGAAGCAGAGGTTTAGGAGTGCAAGTTTACCATCATTTTTTTAATTCATTGAAGCATATGGTGCAAGAAGGATGAGACCACCCACCTTTTTCAAAAAACTTCCCCCGCATGCTTCACTCAAAGTCCTTTTTGTGGTGTTTGTGGCCACTTTCATTGTCACTGGTAGAGTGGGAAACATTTGTGTAGTATTTGGTTGTGGGCTATGATTTGATAATTCAACTAAATTTCATTTTAAAACTATGTTCCATAATGTTTTGGGAATGGGCATATGAATTTATTAGAATATAGATATATATAGAGAAACTCAAATTTCTACAACTTAATTAACAACAGTATAGCATGATGGCAGTATAACAACAACAATATAATATGATATTGTTAAAATGATGCTAGACAATGTCTGTAGAAGCCTGCACACGCATCACATTCCAAAAAAAATGTTTGTCTGCACTTCTTACACAATATCACACGGTACCAGACCATGGCGAGTGCACCTTTAATCTCTTTTTTAACTGACAATAAGGACGGACTCTAATATCATATCAAATTTTTTGAAGGTTGAGATTTGGAGTTAAAGTTTGAACAATGAAATCAGAAATTATTGATGTTAGTGTTAACTGTTCTATAACTTATATCATTAGCTATGAATCTGAATCATCATATATGTATTGCTGTTATATTAGTGTCACTGTTGTCATGATTAATTTTATTGCTTTTATATTGCTGCCATGATATATTTATTGTTGTTATTATAATGTTGTCATGTTAAACTGTTGTTATAATGTCATGATATATTAAACGACATTTTTTAATATCATGAATGATTTTTTTAAACATTATAAAGACTTGCCTTGCTGTTAGGGACATCTGGCTATCCTTGGGATAGTGAGGGATGTCTCAAACATCCTTATGACATTCCCTATTACCGCAACATGTTTGGAAAATCATTTGAAGATTTGAAGATAGGGACGTTCCCTGCCATTCCACCATACCTGAAATGTCATTGGGGATGGGGACGGGGATAGTTGTTTGAGGGCCACAGACATGCACCCATGCAACATAGTTTTTAAATCATCATGAATTCTCTCTCGATGTTCATGCAAAAATAGTGAATGCTTGAGAAAACACTACATATATCTTAAATCTGTCTTTCCCTTAAAAATCTTATCATTAGTTGCTGCCAAATATTAACCTTTAGGCAAAGCAGTTTTACTTTAGTCTTTTAGGAAAAGAAAAGAAATTATGTTATCAAACTTTAAAGTTTTTGGGTGGTATTTTAATCCATATATTTTGTTTTTAAAAAACTATGCGTAGTTTCTTAGATTTTGAACTATATATATACACACATGTTTTCGACTTTTGTATATAAATTTACCTTTTAATAGTCATTTGAAAATTTGATTTTGTCATTTTCCTTCTAAGCATTGAGCAATAATTTTAGTTGCTAGATTCAACTTTTAGAGTTGTGAACTTTAAAGTCTATCCTATGAGTGTGTTACAACCCTTCAACCCAAAAGTTTCTGTCATGAGTGTGTTTGTTAGAATATCTTCTTTTGAAACTTTCATTGTCATTTTCCCCTTTAAAATGAAGAATATTGCACCTTCTCAAACTATTTGGGATCTTTATGGTATTTGTGGTGTTATTGATTTATTGTTATTCTTTTGAGATATATGTATACATCATTTCATGATTTTGATGTTGAAGTCTTATGAAGGTTAGACATTAAATATACAATGTGCAAGATTCTTTTAGATTGCATATGCTTTAATGTTATTGATTATTTTATTAATTTTATTGTTGATATATATTTTTTTTCATCTCATAAATATAAAAGTTCAATAAAAGAATATAAAGATCAAGGATTGCATATGCTTTTATGGTATTGATGATGTTATTAATTTTGTTGTTGATCTTGAGATGTTGCAGGAATTTGGATTGCAAGAAATAAATTTGCATTTTGCAAGTTTATTAGAATTAAAAGATGCCAATATCTTAGTTGAAAATGGTTTTGTATAGTAGTGAAAACTTGAAAAAAGTTTGAAGGAAGGCTTAAATCCCTTGTCAACATTGCTCCACAATTATAATTAATAAAAGGTGTATTGATTTTTGAGGGGGGTAGAAATACCCCTCCACAAACTCTTAAGGATGGCTATAGACATCCTGTAAGAGGTCTCTCTTGTTCTTTTTAAGCTACTTTTAGTTTTTGTATTTTTTTAGTTAGTTATATTATGTTGTTAATTAAATAAATGGTTTAAAAGTTAATTAAAATAGTTATTTATTGTGAATTAGACAATTTATATATTATTAATGAAACTATAAAACGAGGATTATCTTTTTTTTGTGTATGAGATTTGTATAGTTTAGATGAGGAGATCAAGAGAGGTGAAGGCAAAGATAACAACTAACTCACTCAAAGTAATTTTATATTCTTAGTGTATGTTATAATGTTGTATTTTTTATGGCACTTGTTTGAATATATATAAGGAAAATATGGACACTTTTCTTAAGCATATAGTCTATGGCAAGAAGTACCGAGAAACTCTTGTATGTATATTATTTTTTTTTCTTGGAGAAATTCAAATGAGTGGAAATAAAAAATTCATTTCAGGTTTTACTATGTAAATTTGTTTAATATTCTATTCAAGTGAATTTGTTTTTTAGTATTTGTTCTCTATGTTAAAATTTCATTTGTTAGAGTATGCATGCTTACTATTTAATGAAATTGTATGGTATGATTTTAATTGTAGGGTTCCTAAGTGTTTGGGTCACATTTTACAAAATTGTGGAAATACAATATCAAGGTTTTACATTTGTGAACTATATTTTTGAATTTTTGAATTATATTTTATTTACTTTATATTTTTCATGTATTCAATGATGTGTTTCCAAGGGTTGAAAGGTATTGATTTGTATGCATCGACATTGACTTTTGTGCAAGGGTATAATGGAATTACAAATTGTATTGATCATGAATTATTCATATGGTTTTTGTGTAAGGGTTTCATTAAATATAACATTCGTTGAGTCATATGGGCTTTGTGTAATGTTTGCATGTCTAATATACATCTAACTTCTATGGATTGCTTAGAATTCTTGTGCATTAGGATCAAAGACATTGATTACAATTCTTTTGTATCAAGGGTCTAATGACATGTATGTCATCTTATGGCGTGTCCTAGTTGCTTATGCATTAAGGTTGATTGGCATCATTCACTATGGTTGAGTGACATTGACTAAATTGTGTGATGATTCTAATTGAATGACATGGTGCATGTTAGAGTTGAATGGCATATATGACATAGTATCTAGTGTGCTTATTCATGCATCATTGTTAGTGACATTCACCATCACACATGATTGTATGGGTTTTATTTGAAGTTTACATAATAGTCTCATTGAGTAGTTGTGTGGGTTTTGTTTGAAATTTTCATCAAACTCCCATGGTGTTCCTAGCATACTTGTTTATTCATCATGATTGGTGACATTAACTCCTTTGCATGATGATTGTATGGATTTTGAATTAAGGGAATGATTCCATATATTTTCCAAAGTTTTATGGGTTTTAGGTTGCAACAAACTCCCATGGCATGCCTAGTGTGTTTGCCTATGTATCATGGCTAAGTGGCATTGACTTTTTTGTATGATGATTGCATGTCTTTTGCATGATGAGTTTAATGACATATGTTATAGAGTTGTATGTATTTTGTTTTTAGTGACATATACTCCATTGAGTTGTAGGGTCTTTCTTGAAGTTTACATAAAGCTTCTATGGTGTGCATGTTATGTTTGTTTGCGCAATCATGGTTGAGATGCAAAATTCAATGTGCATGATGATTGTTTGGCTTTTGTGTGAAGGATCTAATTACATATGTTAGTTGTATGGGACTTCTTTGAAGGTTGCGTCAAACTCCTATGATGTGTTTAGTGCTTGTTCATGCATCGTGATTGAGTAAAGATTGACTCTTGTGGATGACGATAATATTGCTTTTGTGTCACAAGGGTCTAATGACATGCTATTAAGTTGCAGGGGTTTTGCTTGAAGGTTACAGTGGTACATTTGTGATTGCGTAATATAGGTTTTGTTTCAATGATCCATCATAGTTTTATAATGTGTCTGGTGTGCTTGTTCATGCATCATTGTTGAGCAACCTGGACTCTTATACATTATGATTACATTGCTTTTGTGTGAAAGGTTTGATGATTGGTTGAGTCTTATGGGTTTTGTGAAAAAATTTGTGTGGCTTATATGCATTTGAGTACTATGGATTTTTTTTATTAAAGTTCTAATTGTGTATATGTCGTTGAGGGACCATGAATCTTATACATTATGACTACATGCCTTTTATGTGAAAGGTTTGATGATTTCTCGAGTCTTGTGAGTTTTGGGAAAAATTTTCATGCTTAATTTTTGAATCTAAGTACAGTCAAGTGCTTTTTATTCTTGTGCATTAGAATAATTGGCATTGACTATATGTGATTGATTATATATCTCTTCTATCAAGTATCTAAAGGGATGCAACATCCCATCAATTTTTATTATGCATCCTACTGCCCTTATAGATTACAGTTGGATAGCATTGATTATGTGGATAATTTACATGAAACTCTTATGGCATGTCTAGTATTGATATTCATGCATCATGATTAAGTGTAATTGACTCTTATGTGTGATGGTTCTAACGAAATGTGGTATATATGGTGTGTATTATTGATGAATGACATATATGTATGGATAATGACTACCATTGTGTTCATGTGAAGCTTGCATCATGGTTGGCATGCTTATTTATAGATTGTGTTTAGTGATATTCACTCTTATGCATGATGATTATATGACTTTTGTGTGAAGGGTCTTAGGACATGTCATGTCATTTAGTTGTATGGACTTTGAATGAAGGTTATAATAGCATGTATGCCATGGATTTATGAGTTTTCTTGAAGTTTGCATCAAACTTTATGATGGTCCTAGTTTGCTTGTTCATGCATCATCATAGTTGATAAACATTACTTCTTCAACACAATGATTCTTTGACATTTACATGAAGTTTCTAATGAAGTATATATAATTGAGTTGTATGTGTTTTGTTTAGAGGTTCTAATGGCATATTTCATCAAGTTGTATTGGATTTGTTTGAAGGTAGCATCAAACTTGTATGGTGTGCATAGTTTGCTTGTTCATGGACTAAGGTTATGTGACATTGATTCATGTGTGATGGTTCTAATGAAATGTGGCATATATGTTATGGATCAAGGTTAAATGGTGTGCATGGCATAGTACCCTACAGGTGTTGTATTTTGTGTGATGCTTGCATCATTATCAATTTGCATGAAGCTCATATGCTTTTCCAAGTGTGTTTATTTATTCATTATGGTTGGTGAAATTTTCTCTTGTGCATCATGATTATATGGATTTTTTGTAAAATGTCAAAAGGAATATGTAATTGAGTTGTATGTATTTGCATTAAAATCCTATGTTATGTATTGTGTGTTTCTTCATGCATTATGGTTGAGTGATAAGCATGTTGCACATATGTTACCTTTGGTTGTCATTGATGTTAACGCTTAGTTTGGGTTGTCATTGATACTTATGTTGATGAGATTGTTACACATATGTTAAGGTTTTCATTGATGTTGATGTTCACGGTTGGATTTCATGCCTTGTATGAAGCTAATTAAAGTAGTATCGAGTATGTTTGTTGTCTGCAAGATATCATGCTGATATATTAAGATGAAGATTAGAAGCAATATTGATGTTTGGGAGATGTTGGTGGTCTCTAGTATGTTTTATGCTCTCTCTTCTTGTTCCTAAGGAAGTATGTGTTGCTACAAGGAGGTTTTGGTCTTCTGAAGTTGGTGAAGGTTTATGTTATAGGAAGTTGATTTGAAGATTGTTTGGGAGAATGCTCTGCATTCCTCTACTTTTGTAGATAAGATCTTGCGGTTTGGGATTTAGTTTTTATGTTCTGTAGATGTTGCACTCCTATCTTTTTAGGTCACCAGTGTTGTCGAGGTCTTTGGTAATTGTAGTGGGTTGATAGTTTTGTTGGTCAAGTCTAGATTGGTTAGGAAAATGCTTTGCATTTCTCTCAATGTGGTTTTTTCCTTCTTGGGTTTTCCACGTATATCCGATGTTATCTTGTGCATGTGTGTTCTTTGTTTTATCTTTCATTGTTGTTGATCTATTTAAGGGTTGTTGATTTGGTTAGAAGGTTGAATTACTTGATCTTTCATTGTTGATTTTATTAAGGGTTGCTATCCTTGTTAGAAGATTGAATTGCCTTATCCTTCACTGTTGATCTAGCTAGAAGATTAAGTTTGCATCATGCTAAAGCATTTAAGTTTTAGAAGATATTGATTCACCCCCCTCTAAGTATCGGGGCATGTCCAACAATTAGCATCAGAGCCAAGTTCTTCAAAAGGAGATTCATTGCTTGTGGAAGGTTCGAGATGGCACATGATGGATCTCATAAGGCACCTAAGTTTGATGGAACAAATAACACCTTTTCGAAGTTAAGGATAGAAGGCTAGCTATCCTCTTTAGGGTTTGGTATTTGACAATCTATCAAGGATGGTTACACTGCTCCTGCTACTACTACAAATTCTACAGAGATTAGGTTATAATGATGACAATGCCAAGACAAAGAATGCTATCATGAGTGGGTTAGCTAATTCAAAACTTTTAAAGATAATGAATTGCAGTTTTGCTAAGGATGTCTATGAAAAACTTAGCAACATTTATGAAGCAGATAGTAAAGTGAAGCAAGCCAAGATGCAAATCTTCAAGAGCGAATTTGAGACCTTGAGGATGGAAGAGGATGAAGACATTGTTGGTTATATGCTTTGGGTGGATGAAGTAGTTAATAGAATCTAAGGTCTTAGTGGAGAAGTGAAAGAAGATGAGATTGTAAATAAGGTATTGAGATCTCTACCTAAATCTTACAGTCATAAGGTACTTACAATTGAGGAATCTAAGGACTTGGATATATTCGGTAGATCAAATGTTTGGTGCTCTCATAGCCTTTGAAATGAGAGAGTTTGACAAATATGCTTCAAAGAAGGAAGCAACTTTCAAAGTCAACAAGAAGACAAAAGATGAAACTACAGATCAAGATGTTGACTTTGATGAGGTAGAGGCAAACTTTGTGAGGAGATTGAAGAAGGGAACTGATAAATGCAAAGGTAAGTTACATTTCAAATGCTTCACTTGTGGAAGAGTTGGTCACTTTGCGTCTAGATGTCCTTTTAAAGAATCAATGGATAGTAACAAAAGAGATAAATTCAAAAGAAGTCTTTGTTCCAAGGATAACTATTGTTCTTTAGAAGATGAGGATCATGGTGATTTGAATGATGAAACACTCTTCATAGCCTTGAAAGTTGGTCACAAAAAGAGTGATATTGCAAAGTTTAAGAGGCCTGGTACCTTATAGGTTGACAAAGATAATGGAAAATCTATGGTTTTGTGGATTGCCTTTCATGCAAAAGAAGAAGCAAATGCTTGGGTAATTGACAGTTGTTGCTATAACCACATGATTGGTGACAAGGGGAAGTTCATCAGCCTCAAGAAAAGGAATGGTGGAGCTGTCAAGTTTGGTGGGGATAAGTCAACACAAATTTGTGGAAAGGGTGCTCTAACTATTGATTGGAAGAGTAAGACTGAGGATGTCCTCTATGTCAAAGGGCTGAATCATAATTTCCTCAGTGTCAGTCAGATGTGCAATAAAGGATATAACCTTGCATTTCAATGCAAAGGTTGTGAAATTAGGAAGATATGACCCAAAATATTAGTTGCAAAAGGTACTAAGACATATGGAAATGTCTATCATCTCAAGGAAGCAAATGGAAGAACCTGTTTATTGACATAGTTTGGTAAGTTTTGGTTGTGGCACAAGAGAATGGGACGCATCAACTTTGACAATATGGTGAAGATCAATTCTACTCATGTAATAAGACATGCCTAAGATAACAAATCTTGCAAACACATCATGCAAGGAGTATGAAATGGGAAAGTAGACAAGCACAAATTTCAAGAGCAAGGAGTGTTGTTTTACAATGCTATTGGAGCTTATTCACATTGACCTATGCTGACCTACAAGGACAAGGAGTCAATACGATGAAAGGTATTTCATCTTGCTTGTTGTTGATTACTCTCAAATGACGGGCTATATTTCTAAGAGAAAAATCATATGCTTTTAATAGGTTTAAGGTTTTCAAAGCAATGATTGCAAGCACAAATGTTAAGGTAGATGAAGATTTGTGTCAGATCTCACAAGAACCAAGGGTTTGTAGATCTGATATACCCCTCTACATTGAAGAAGAAGAACAGGAGAAAGAAGAGAATGAACAAAAATCAGAAAAGACCCCTAAGACTCCAACAAAGTATCTTCAGAGGAACCATTCAACATATTAGATCATTGGAGACAAGAATGAAGGAGTGCTGACCAAGAGAAGGCTTGCAAGAACACATGAGCAAGTGAATTTGTGCTTACTGTTAAAGGTTGAGCCCAAAACCTTTATTGATGCAAGCAGAGATGAAGGATGGTTGAAGGCAATGTAAGAAGAATTGAATAAGATAGAAAAGAATTAGACATGGAAATTGGTTCTCAGATCCGTTGATGTTATATGAACAAAGTGGGTGTTTTAGAACAAGTTGAATGAAGATGATGAAGTTGTGAGAAACAAGGCTAGATTGGTGTGTAAGGGTTATTCACAAGTTGAAAGTATTTATTTTGAGGAGACTTTTACTTCGATAGGTAGGATGGAAGCAATCAAGATGTTTCTTGTCTTTGTTGCTCACAAGGATTTCAAGGTCTATCAGATGGATGTCAAGTCAACCTTCTTGAATGGTAACTTAGAGGAAGAGGTCTACATTGAGCAACCAGATGGTTTCCAACTATCAGAAGATCTAGACATGGTGTGCAAACTCAAGAAAGTTTTGTATGGATTCAAGCAAGCCCCTAGGGTTTGGTATGCTTGGTTGGATAAGTACTTACTTCAACAAGGTTTCAAGAAAGGTACTACAGATAGTAATATTTACATTAAGGTAGAGTAAGCCAAGATTTTGATAATGGTTGTATATGCTGATGACATTATCTTTGGTGGAGATGATAATATGTGTAAGAGGTTTGCAGAAGAGATGTAGCAAGAGTTTGAGATGTCCATGATTGGTGAGTTGTCTTTCTTCCTTGGGCTTCAAATTTTTCAACTAGATGATGGTATGTTTATTTCTTAGGCTAAGTATGTTAAAGAGATGTTGAAGAAATTTGGCACGGAGGATTCCAAACCAATAAGTAGTCCGATGGTTATTGGTTGTCACTTGAGCAAGGTTGCTGAGTCACCTAAGGTTGATCAAAATCTTTATAGATCTATGATTGGAGGATTATTGTATTTAACTGCTTCTAGACCTGATATTATGCATACTGTATGTTTGTTTGCTAGATATCAAATCAATCCTCAGAAAACTTATGAGAAGGTAGTAAAAAGAATATTCAAATATTTGAAGGGAACTCCAAATTATGGGTTGTGGTATAAGAAGGATGATTTTTTTTCGCGTACCTATATTGATGTTGATTAGGCATGATGTGTGGTTGATCAGAGAAGCACTAGTGGAAGTGCATTTTCTTAGGAGATAGATTGGTCTCTTGGTTTATCAAAAAAGACTTAGTGTCGTTATCCACAACAAAAGTTGAGTATATTACTACAACATCTTGCTACACCCAAGTGCCTTGGATAAGTAGACTTTGAAGTATATAAAAGTGGTGTATGATGAGCCCATTCCCATATTATGTGAAAATACTAGTGCAACAAAAATTTCCAAGAATTTGGTGATGCATTCAAGTACCAAACATAATTCTATATGGTATCACTTTCTAAGAGAGAAGGTTGTAGAACAAGAATTTAGACTAGAGTATGTTCTTACTAAGGATCAAATTGTAGACATCTTCATTAAGGCACTTCCAAAGGATAATTTTGAGTATCTCCCGAAGAAGTTAGGGGTTATTTCCCTTCCTTATCCCAAGTAGATGCATAGATTGTGCATCTATCCAGGGCAAGAAATTCATGTCATATCTTTTTCTCCTGGATTGATGTGTGTTATCTCTCAGGGGGAGTAGGTAGGTAGGTTGTTGATAAGAGGAGCATATATAATTGCTTGAAGGAGAAGTGTAGTTGTTTTCCCTTTTTCCTTGATGTCAAAGGGGGAGAATGAGTAGTTATGTGTTGCCATCAATGCCAAAGGCAGGGAATTGTTGCACGTATGTTGCCCTTTATTTGAAGGTTATAATGACATCTATGTTATTATGGTCTTTTCTTGAAGTTTGTATGAAACTCCATCATGTTTCTAGTGTGCTTGTTCATGCATCATGGTTGTGTGACAATGGTTGTATCACATGATGATTGTATGGATTTTGCATGAAGGGTGTAATGAGATGTATGATTGAGTTGTATTGGTTTTCTTCAAATGTTTTAATGTTATATATGTCATTAAGTTGTATTGGTTTTGTATGAAGGTTGCATCAAACTTTTATGGTGTGCCTAGTGTGCTTATCATGCAATTTTTTTAATGAAATATGGCATATATAGTGTGGATTAGTGTTGAATGACACGTATAGCATAATACCCTATACATTTCATTACTTTTGTGTTTTGCTTGCATCATTACTAGTGGGCATGGACCTCTAATGGTTTTGCTAATGTCTTTGTTCTTCCATTATGTTTAGGGAAGACATTCATTCGTGCATTATGATTATATGGTTTTTGTGTGAAGGGTCAAATAAAATATGTGTTGTTTAGTTGTATGGGATTTTCTTGATGGATGTATCAAAATCCTATTGTGAGAATAATGTCCTTGTTCATTCATCATGGTTGAGTTCCATTGATTTTTATCATGAAAATTATATGGTTTTTGTTTGAAGGGTCAAGTGGCATTCACTGTTGTTCATGATGATTATATAGATTTTGTGTAATGGTCAAATGACACATCATTGAGTTGTATAGGTTTTTTTTGGGGTATGCATCAAACTCCTATGATGTACATAGTGTGCTTGTTGACGCATCATTTTCTAAGGGCATCAATTTTTATCATAATAATTGTATGATTTTTTTATGAAGGGTTATACCATTGACTTGTATGAGTTTTGTTTGAAGCTTGCATCAAACTATTATTGCGTGTGTAGTGTGCATGTTCATGCATCATGGTTTAGTTACATTAACTGTTGTGCATGATGATTACATGAATTTTATATAAGGTTTTAATGATGCTTATGTAATTGATTTGTATGGGCTTTGTTTAAGGTTGAATGAAATACCCCCAATATGCCTAGTGTGCTTTGTGCATCATGGTTAAGTATTGAGTATAATGATTGGATTAATTTTGCTTAAAGGGTCTTAACGTAATGAGTTGGTTAGTTGTATTGGTTTCATTTCAAGGTTAGATAAAAATCTTATGGTGTGCCTAGCATGCTTGTTCATACATCATGGTTGAGTGGCATTGATTCCAGTGCCTTAAAATTTAATGACTTGTGTGAAGGGTACTATAGCATATATGTCATCGAGTTGCATAGGTTTTGTTTGAAAGCTCCATCAAACTTCTTTGATGTGCCTAACATGTTTAACATCATGGATGAGTGAAATTGTGATTTTTCATGCATCATGGTTGAGTGACATTGACTCTTCTGCAAAAATGTATGACTTGAAAGAAGGGTATAATGACATATATCTCTTTGAGTTGTACATATTTTGTTTGAAAGTCCTATAAAACTCCTACTATGTGCTTAGTATATCTATCTAGCTATTTGACTAGCTATCTAACATTTTGTTTATCTATCTACCTATATGTCTATCTCTATGCCTGTCTATGTATGTATGTATGTATTTATATATCTATCTATCTCAACTACCAAAGGAAGATGCATATCCCAATATTAACCCAAAAGTATGCCTTTCGAACCCTCTGCTATAGGCTCTCTATCCAGAAGGAAGGCATGAGAAAGAATATTGAAGAAAGCTTGATGGTGAACTTATATATCCACCCTGAAAACTAGTTGATTCCCACCCATAAACAACCCCATAGAATTGTAGAGGCCTCCCACCTGAGCCCCTACTATTGCCACCTAACAAATATAGTCCACCCAAGAGCTTGGTTGATTTCCACCCACCTAGATAATAATTTTGGTTGGAATTATAGTTGAGGTAGATTAGTTGTTCCACGATAGTTGTTCCCTACTCTTTCAAATAGTTATCCTCATAGAAAAGAGTAGGGTGGGAAGGTTTCCTCAAGTTAGTTCTTTTCTTAAAGTAAATTTTACCAATTGGTGGCCCTTACTCTCATTGTCAAGCAAGGCCTTCTCAACAAGAACTATTGGCTTTGAAGATACAAAACGAGAATTCCCCCCAAAAGTTGTCGAATCAAAGGAATTTTTGTTGAATCCTATTATCGATTTATGTAATTCGACAATGATCTATAACTGCATAAATATCATTGGTCGAGCGAGGTGGGTGGGAGAAGATAGATGCATCGAGCCATATTATCTGCTACTCCATCTTCCTCAGAGAGGTGGTTGAGGTATAGATCAAATACCTTGCTTGATTCTTTTTTGGGTGGGGGGACCCTACTATTTAACATAAAATCTTTTTGCTTTTGTAGGTTTTCTTTTGTCACAGTTGTTGACATGAATGTAATGAGCACTTGATAAAGTGACAACATTCTAAAATATTACATGCATTATAATTATTTGTTTATCACATATGGATTTATGTAGTTTAGTTTGGATTACTAAGTATGCTCTTTGTGTAATTATTTTAATTTGATGGAATATGTGCCAGATTGAACCTTCTGTTTTTCCTTCAATGTTTCCTTTCTTATTATTTGTGACTGTACCCCAATGGATAAGCATTAGTCTCTAGCCCACTTGACCAATCTTTGATCATTCAAATAAACAAGAAATTAATCAATAGTATAGGAGTAAGTCCTTACATGTGAATTCATAACCTTACAATATAACTAGAGATCTATTTTCAATGAGCCATAAATTAAATCATTTTGTGTAAGTTATGATTGCACAAAATTATCAACTATATAGGAGTTTTGAGGTAGCTTGTTCTTGATTCAATGACAGTCTTTGGCACTAAGAGATCAAGTTGGGTTTGGTTGTCAATATTTTGTTATTTTTTATTTGATGTGATTTCAATAGCTGTTAAGGTATACCCTTAAGAATAAACTCTTGAGTCTAATCCAAGATCAAAGTGTATGAGATATAACCCACTCTCATTGAGTTGGCCTTCAATGTAACAACCCAATTTATTTAACTAAAAAATACCATTATTTTTTCTTTACAATCTAATAAATGTTCATTTATTCATTTATATACTCGAGTACTTCTATCCAAATGGGATAGGTGTTCATCAAAATTCAAGACAAGCATCCAATCTTATAGGTTAAGTATTTGTTTGTAATAGGAATCCTCTATCCATTCAAGATAGTCATCCACCAAAACGAGTATGCATCTATCATATAAGATAGGTATACATTCTAGTTATAGTCTTAGACTCATTGAGACCATCTAGGTCTTGAGTCACCTCCTTGAAGACCACACTTCCCTCTTGGGAGTGTACCAAGGTCAACATCAATCAAGGGTATGTAATTTAATATTCAAAATTAAATAAGGAAATATGGTGATTAGTAGTTATGATATTATTCCCTTATTTTCCCTTGCATTTAGGAAGATATTTTATTTGAGTTCCATTACATAAGCTTATTTGCAAAGTCCTAATCTCTTAATCATTCTTTCAATCTTTTACAATTAACTCGGATGGATTTTCTTAATCTCCCTAAGGCTTTAGGCTATATTTTGATGTGATATTTCAAGCCTTTGAATATTGAATTACATACCCTTGATTGAAACTGACCTTACTACACTCCCAAGAGGGAAATGTGGTCTTCAAGGAGGTGACTCAAGGCCTAGATGGTCCTGATGAGTCTAAGACTCTGGCAATAACGTATACCTATCTTATATGATAGATTCCTATCTATTTTGGTGGATTATTATCCCAAATGGATAGATGAGTTCATGTTTTGCAGGAACAGATACCTAACCGTAAGGTTGGATGCTTGTCTCAATATTCATTGAATACCTATCCCATGTAGATAGAAGCACTTAAGTATACAAATGAATTCATGAACATTTATTATCTTGTTAAGAAAAAAAATAGTAGTACTTTTCAATTAAATAAAAAGATTTTTTACATTCAACCCTCCATGGTTTGTTCATGAGCTAATTTTACTTGCATGATGACAACCTTGGCTTTGTTAGTGAAATATGGTTCTAGGAAGTGGAGAAATGGTTTTGAGACCCAACACATGGTACATGAACAAACACACTAAGCACACAATACAAGTTTAATTTAACCTCCATTCAAAAACCCATTCAAAATAATGACATATATGTCATGAGACCCTACAAATAAAATTCATGTAATCATCTTATACATTAGCCAACGTTACTCAACCATGATGCACAAACACATAAGGCACAACTTTTAAACAAATCCCAATAAATCAATCACATATATGCCATTGTATCCTTCAAACAAAAGGTGTACAACTTGATTACATGTATTCTATTTTACCTTTCACACAAACGTGATATATTCATCATGCACAAGAGCACTATCACTCAACCATGATGCATGAACAAGCACATTACGCACATAAAATTTACTTGATCAATTACTCAATCAATTCCATTAGTTTTGGTATGCAAGAAAACTAAGATATTTGGCATGTAAATTTCACACAAACTGCATAAGACTATAAATGTTGAAGCCCTTCTCACAAAATACATGTAATGATAATGTACAAGAATCAATGTCACTCATCCATGATGCCAAATATGCTAAGAACATAATAGGAGTTTAATAGAACTTTCAAACAAAATATGTACAACTCAATGACATATATACCATTATACCCTTCTTTCAAGTCATACATTTTTGCACAAGAGTCAATGTCACTCAACTATGATGCATGTTCAATCACAATTTCACTCATCCATGATGTTAAACATGCTAGGCACATCATATAAGTTTGATGTAACTTTCAAACAAAACCTACGCAACTCAATGACATATATGCCACATTATAGAACTTTGATGGAACTTTCAAACAAAACCTATGCAACTCAATGACATATATGCCATAGTACCCTTCACTTAAGTCATTAAATTTTAAGGCACTAAAATCAATGCCACTCAACCATGATGTATGAACAAGCATGCTAGGAATACCATAATTTTTTTATCTAACCTTGAAATGAAACCCATACAACTAACCAACTCATTATATTAAGAGCCTTCAAGCAAAAGTAATCCAATCATTATGCTTAATCACTTAACCATGATGCACAAAGCGCACTAGGCATATTGTGGGAGTTTCATTCAACCTTAAACATAGCCCTTACAAATCAATTACATATGAATCATTAGAACCTTATATAAAATTCATGTAATCATCATGCACAACAATTAATGTAACTAAACCATGATGCATAAACATGCGCACTACACACACAATAATAGTTTTATGAAACCTTCAAACAAAACTCATAGAAGTCAATGGCATATGTCATTAGACCCTTCATGCAAAAATCATACAATTATTATGATAAAAATTGACACCCTTAGAGAATGATGCATCAACAAGCACACTAGGTACATCATAGGTGTTTGATGCAGCCCCCAAACAAAACCCATACAACTCAATGATATGTGTCATTTGACCATTACATAAAATTTATATAATCATCATGCACAAAAATGAATGTCATGAGACCCTTCATACAAAAACCATACAATCGTCATGATAAAAATCAATGGAACTCAACCATGATGAATGAACAAGGACATTATTCTCACAATAGGATTTTGATACATCAAGAAAATTCCATACAACTAAACAACATATATTTTATTTGACCCTTCACACAAAAACCATATAATCATCATGGACAAATGAATGTCGCTAAACATAATGCAACAACAAATACATTAGAAAAACCATGAGAGGTCCATGCCCACTAGTAATGATGCAAGCATCACAAAAATGTAACGAAATGTATATGGTATTATGTTATATGTGTCATTCAATCCTAATCCACACTATATATGCCATATTCCATTAAAAAATCACATGATAAGCACACTAGGAACACCATACAAGTTTGATGAAACCTTCATACAAAACCAATACAACTTAATGACATATATAATATTTAAAAAGTTGAAGAAAACAAATACAACTCAATCATACATCTCATTACACCCTTCATGCAAAATCCATACAATCATCATGTGATACAACTATTGTCACACAACCATGATGCATGAACAAACACACTAGAAACATCATGGAGTTTCATACAAGCTTCAAGAAAAACCCATAATAACATAGATGCCATTATAACCTTAAGAAAATCTAGACAACTTGATGATATAGACATCCATAGAGCCATCACACACAAAAGCAATTGTCACTCAACCATAGTGCATTAATAATGATATTATATTTTCCATAAGGGTTTTAAGTATGTTAGCCATATAATTAAATGTGACTTAACCATAATTCATAAATACAAAAGAATACATCATAACAACCCATATAAATTATCCGTTAAGGAAGTTCATAAATAGCTATATAATCAATTACACTGTAATCAATAAAGTCATCAATTCTAATACTAAAACATAGGAAAAGGTAGAGGGCTGAAATATGATGACCTAGAAATGAGGGACCTATGCCAAAAAGAAAAAGGGTATCTACCTAATCAAAAACCAACTTTTCCCATGTTCATTAGGAAGAGGGATAGTGTCACAAACAATTAGAATTGACCTACAACCCTTAAGGTGAGTCAACCTTAAGTTTGGACACTATGTTGCCCTAACTTCCTTATGATTGAAAAACAATATTGGGAGAAGAATAAAAGTACATTAACAATCAAACTTATGAGATCTAACACTTGAAACATGAAGTATTATGATAACACTATCAAAAACAACAATCAACTATTAGTTTTGAGAAGGTTAAGATTGTATGCACCCAACTCCAAAACTGTTGAAAACTACCCCACTTAGGACTCATTCACCCGTGGGTGAATGGGTCTTTGTATCCCTTTCTAGAAAATCAAAAGTTGATTCTATAGCCCTTTGTTTTCACTCTGCTCCTATACCTGCAAATCTTCGGTGTTGACTCCAAATCTATAGCAAAAACTAAATTTTTTGGTTTGTTTGTATGGGGGTTTGTTGATGGGTGTTTTTTGCACAACAACAACTGAGACAAAACATTAAACATCCTATCTATCTTGAAAGGTTGATCTCTATGGAAAAGAGATAACCCCAAGGTCTCTCAGGTGTCAGATCATGACAATGTTGTAGAACCACTTAGTGATAAATGTGAAAATGCTGGTAATCACAAAGGGACCTTACAAAACAAATGCTAGAAGCTCTAAACTTATCAAGATTTATAATAGAATGATACTCAAATTCTTGGTTCCAACTGAAGTTCAAAGAAATAATAAAAGATGAGGGCTTTAGAAATCCTAAGATTAATACTAATCTTAAGATTAACGATACTGATATTGGAATACTTGGAACAAACCAATCCTCTAATTTCTGCTCAACCCAGGCTATACCTGCAATCCTATAGAAACAGTGCTATTCATTCAATGGAATTGGATAAATTCCTACAATTGAACTAAGCACACGAGTATCAGGTACAAGTTGACCTTGTGTAGCAATCCCATAATCAAGAAGTTGTCCAAAGTATGAACCAGAAATCGCTACAACACTCCAAGTATTGAATCACTAGCACCATTAAATTACTTAACTCTAATCTAAAATGCATTTAGATATTTCCAAGCAATTTCAAAGATAGAACAAGAACCATGCAAGGCAAATCAATTCAAAGAAGGGGCCAGTAATAACACAATGCATTCACTTGCATTGAATCATCAATAATAACAACAATTCAGATGTTCGGGTTATAGCATTTGCTCGAAATGTGACTACAATCTGACTCTAACTCTAACAAATTAACTAACTATCTAACCCTTCTAACTTTTCTCCCTCTGTTCAACCATTTTTCCTAACAACCAACTTAACCAACCCTTACAAATGAGGCTAAAGGCCATACTTATAGAAATCCTGCTCACGCGAGCTAGAGCTAGGGTTACAAAGAAGGTCGACCACAAACCAAATTGGTCCAGATAGCCAACAATAAATAGCCACCCTACATTGAATGCATGATGTGCCCTCCTCAGATTGACCCCAGATTTTGCAAATCCCGATTCAACAGAAGCAACCCGCAAGACCCATCCGCCATTAATGCCTCACCCGCACGAATAGAAGAACGACAACGCGCACGCAATGCCAGTTCGAATACGAGCCACTGATCAAACCCGAGCTAGGAAAATAGATGACTCAGATCGAGTCAAACTGGCTTGAGCCCTCCACATCACACCCACCTCAGATCAATGTCCACCGAACATGCCGACCTTGCATGTACGGATGGGTTTTTCCTGTCCATGACCGCAATATGTACTCGACTGTATCCTGCAGATCTTGCCATATCTTTAAATTACACCCATCCTTCCTTCAACCCTGAAAACAACCTTCTGCTCGATCCAATCTGCATTCAAAGGGGCCATAATTAATGCTCAATACATCATCAAAATCCAAGTCGATCCATTAGAGTTCCTAAGGCAAGAAAACCACACACAAACCCAAGTGGAAGTGAAACCAAAAACAGACAGGAGGGGAAACAAAACCAAAACAGGAACAAAGACAAAATAGGTGGAGGGCCAACCAAAAATAGAAGGGAGTGGAAACAAAACCAAAACAAGAAAGGAGACAAAAATAGGTAGAGGCAGAACGAAAAAATAGGCAGAGGCAAAAACGGAACCAAAAATAGATGGGAGCGAAAACAAAACCAAAATAGGAACATAGACGAAAATAGGTGGAGGCGGAACCAAAAATAGATAGGACTCTTCACAAAGTCCCAAGTTTAGATCCCACCCCGGTTTTGGTTTAGATGAAGGAAAGGAAGACCAAAGCAGACCCAAGGGGAAGAAACCAACCCGAAGGCCGAACACAATGAAACGACAAAGATACGGAGGTTGGAAGCGGAGGCGAAACGAGAACGAGAACCAGACCATGAACTTTTTTAAGGTTCAGAGTTTAGTTCCATCCCAATTTTGCCTCTAAAAAATGAAATAAGAGGCAAACCAAGGAAAACCTAAGAGAAGAAACCAACCCAAAGGCCAAAGATAGGAAAAACAACGAAGAAAACAAGAAGGCGGGAAGCGGAGCCGGAATGGGAACGAAAACCGAACTGTGAATTTTTTAAGTTTCAGTGTTCAATTCCGTCCTGGTTCTGCCCTCGATAGAACAAAAGAAACAAGGCCTTAAGAGGAAAAGAACAACTCCCAAGACCCAAACAAAAACACCAAGGGAAAACAAAAGGAAAAAGGAACCCACCCTAGAGAGGACATTCGCGAGACCCCAAAACCACCAGGAACTCAACACAAAGGCACCCATAACCAGGACAAGCACCAAAGAACAAAACCCCAAGATTTTCAAAGATAAGCTCAAAAAGGGGCAAGGCCATAGAAAAGGGCCAAAAGGGCAGGCAAAAGAGGGTCCCCATTTTTAGTGGGGAATGTGTGCAAAACTGCACAACAGGGTTTGCCTCAGTCAAACCCCAAATTTGGTAATTAAACCTTAATGGAAAGATAAAAATATGATGAACATGTTGGCATATGGCTTCTAGTGTTGTCATTGATGGCAACCTAAAGTCATTCATCTGGTCCATAGTTTTGTTTTGGTTCATACCGACAGAACATAATGAAGAACAAGACATCCGATTAAACCCGAGTCTGTCGATCAATGTGCATTATATGATTATCAGTTCATGTTGCACATCTCAGGGAAGATCGTTGGGTATCTATAATACCTTATTCTAGAGTTTTGTGTCTACGCATTCACTGGTGTATGATCTAGGAGATCCAATGCACTAATTTTCTGATTATTTGTGCTAGAAGGCCGACTTGGCGAAATTAGTCGTTGCGGATGTTTAAGAAGTAATTTAATAAATGTTTTTGTGTTTGAATATGTTTATTTGGGTCCTCACTATGCTTTGAATGACTATGGGTGGTGTGCATAAAGAATTAGTTATGGATTTAGCCAACAGTTGAAAAGTATTTTATGTTTTATGTAAGCCGACATATGAATGATCAAAATCTTTGATAGCGGATATATATGAGATCGGTTGTATCATTTTGAGAGAGCGAATGTGTAGTATGTGAAGTATATTAGTGAGTGGTGCAAAATTCAATTGGATAGTGGTGCGAATTCATCTGTGCATGGATTTGTGATGCAAATTGTAGAGCAGAGCAGAATCAAACATAAGATCCAAAATCTAATCCATGAGCCTAACTGGAATTGTAACCTGGCATAAGTAGATGCTACTAATTTTGTTCAAGCTTTCAGATGGTTTTAATCTGAACATTTTGTAAGGCAGTGAGCCTTCTACTTTGAGCAACAAGCTCTAGGTAGTGTGCTTGAATGTAAGTGCACTCCCTTTTGTAAAACTTATATTTGAGTACTCAAATTATGGATTGACCTCCATCATGGTTTTTCCCCTAACAGGGTTTGCACATTTAAATCCTTTTGTTATGGTGTTGTGGATGATTACTTTGTGTGTTTGCATCTTTCTTTTGGCTTAATGTTGAAATGGTTTAAATATTAGATTAATAAAGTTCAGATTCACAGAACATTGATTCACCCCCTCTTAGTGTTCCCTTGACTCCAACAATTGGTATCAGAGCATTTGGTTCCTCGAAAGAAGTTTAGCAGCTTGAGGTGGATCTTGGAATGTGATGGTCTTTGGTAGTCTTCAGTAGCAGCTTTTGGTGGCATTTTATGGACTTTATCAGTCTAAAGCAAAAGTCCGAGAATTGAAAAAAAATCTTAGGGATGCTGAGAAATTCATTCAGACATTGAAGGATCAGATTGTTAAATCTAGGGAAAAGAGGAAGGATCTTTTTGATCAGATTAAGAAGAAAGAAAGTGAAAACATGGATGATGCTCACTTGAATCAAACCTTGAAGGAAATAACTGAAGAATGTGAAAAGCTTTCCAGAAAGAATGCTACCCTAAAACATGAGATGAAATCTATGGTGATGAAGCTAACTAAGGAGATTGAAGAAAGGAAGAAGAATGAGGAGAGTCTTGCCCAATCCTTAAAAGAAAGATTTGATGAATGCAAAAGAGAAAATGGAGAATTCATTCAGTTGGAGAGTGAACTGCAAAAATCTAGAAACAATGAAGAAGAACTTGAGAAACAACTTATTATTCTCAGGGATGAAATTGCTACTACAAATGAATACAAGGAGAAGTTTAAGATTAGTTATATTAAGCTTGATGAGCTGATTCAAGGATAGAATAATGCTAAAGACAAGTGAGGTCTTGGATATGAGAAAGGAGAAAGTTCCGGATCTGGACAAAGAAATTTTAGGCAGGGAAATCAGATGAACAAAGATGGAAGGTATCTGGTAAGACAACCTACTGCTCAAAAGTTTAATGGATACTATTTTACTTGCAATAAATTTGGGCATATGGCTGCTTAGTGTAGAAGTAAAATGAAATCAAGTAATCCATCATTCTCTGGTCAGTGTTTCAATTGCAAAAAGCTTGGTCATAAATCAATTGAATGTCGAAATGTGTCAAACTACTATGTCAATAGAAGGAATGTTGAATGTTATACCTATGAAAGAATTGGGCATATTGTTAATCAATGTAGGTCAAGAAGAAATCAATGGAATGATTGGTCTGGAAAAGGAACTACTGTGTGTTACAATTGCAACAGATACGGTCACATTGCAAGATTTTGCAGAAACAAAAATGTGGGTAAAAGAGGTTTGGTATACAATGATAGAAATATATAGAAAAATGATAAAGAAAAAGGAAAAATTATTGTGGATGAAATAAGAGATCAAATGAAGAAGAAATGGTTAAGGAAGAACGAATTTGATGTTGGAAATGGCTCTACACCAAAATCTACTTCTAGTAATTCCTTTGAAAATTGATCTTAGGCCGTTGTCCCAAGGGGATTTTTTCAAGAAAATACTTTTTTCCCTTTTTCCACATGATGGTACCGGATCATGAAAAGATTGTCAAAAGGTGTATTAATGATCTACAAAGTCTTTGGAAAAAAATCACAAGGAAACTTAAAGAAATCATAGGTTCATAGAAGATTTTTTCTCTCACTGTTTGAGAAAATAGAGTATCCAGAAAACCTAGGGCAAAGGCATTTATTACAAGTGTGTGAGCTATAAAAAAAACATGTTGAAAATCTCATTTGTCATTTTGCATTGAAGAAGAGAAGAAGGAGAGCACTCGGTAGCAGAATCTCGAAGGAGTAAAGTTAATTTGGTGACGAATGTCGAAATCAATCAGGTATTTCAATTGTTGTTGGAATTTCCATATAATTTGGTGTGCGGTTGTATGAAAGGCAAAATGGAGAAAATTAAAGGGTCAATCGATTTAGATGAATACAACAGTGAAAATATTAGAGCCATAAGAAATTTGTTGTTGCTTGATGAATTGAAATGGGTAAAAGAAGCCAAACACAAGAATTTGGACATTTGAAATGAGTTTCCCTATTTCGAGAACGTGAAACTCGTTAAATTCATTTTGAGTAGATTGAATGATGACATTTTGGTTCTGGAAAAACCCTACATCATTTCGAAAGAAGTAATTGAAAATCTAACTAGATTATGCAAAGTTGGGGATATACCAAGAAATAAATCCATCCAGAATAAAGAAGTTGAAACCCTAATTGGAGTTATCGGAGATCAAAGGGCACTGATAATCTCGACAATCAAAAACCCTGTGACAAGGTACATTGCGCATGGCGTATCAGATAAAATATTTTTCAAAAACAGAGAAGGAGCAACTTCGACTGGTGCACTCTACATCTCACACAAAATGATAATGGAAGGTCAAGACTTTGATGTGTGTGGACTGTTAAAGGATCAATTGATGGAGAATGTGCAATTAATGAAGATGACAGATTACCCTTTCAAGTTTGGTACTATGGTCATATGTCTGGTAATGTACTTTCTAAATTTCTTACCGATGAACAACAATGTGGTGTGGAAAGTAAATGAACCGGTGTGCAAACAAATTTACACACAGTCTAAGAATTTGGCTAATTGTGATCAAGAATTTGAAAATTTCTTTAAGATTTTGCTACGAAAGTTTGGCTCAGTTGGTATTTCTCTTCAAGTAAGAGCACTTGAAGTTGGTTCCTCTTCTGGTAAGATGGAGAGAAAGAAGAAAAGAGAAAAATAAATTGGTGTTTGTACTCCAGAATGCAAGATTCTGAAAATTGAAGGAAAAGGAAAGGAATAGGAAATTGTGGATATAACAAATGAGGAATTCGATGAGGAAACTGAGGGCATACAAAGAAAAGAGCATTACTCAGCTGAATCATAATAAGAAAAGGAAATAATAGAAGCAAGTGAAGAAGAAGATGACTTGACAAAAGAGAAGTTGCAACAACTTATTCACAAGGAAGGTGGAATGCATAAAATTGCTCAGTTATGGTCTATTAGACCCTCATATGATCAAGATATGATTCTAAGTGTACTAAGTGCTCATGTTGTGCACATTCAGATCAAACTAGAGAATTTGTAGAATATCTTACTTGGAGAAATGATTGAATGCATTAAGGAAACTTTGGACTCTGAATTTCAAAACAAAGAAGAAGGATAAGTAATCTCTCATTTGAAGGAACAATTTAGGCTATCACTCACCAATTTGAAAAAGAGGATGAATGAGCTGAGGCAATGCATAAGTACAACAAATAAAATCTACAACTACTGCATCCGTTGGCCTCATGCAGTTGGGAAATACAAAGACAAGTTGGAGCAAATTGAAACAAAACTGAATGGGATTGGAAATTTTTTAGATATTTTTAAAGATCAAGATGGTACAATCAAGAAAAGGATTCAAGAGCTACAGTCTAAGAACACAAAATTTCAGTTCACTAAAAACACACTTGTGGACACTTTTTGAAAAGTGAAGGACCTAACTGAATGCATACTAGAACAGATGGTTGAGATATTGAGGAAAGGTGAAAAATTAGAGGATGTGATCACAATTGCAGAATCCCTCACTGAGATTGTCAACAGGACATCTAAGAATAAAAACATGATCATAATCATTGGGATTGCAATAGAAGCTTGGAAGAAATTCTTCTTGTAGATGAAAGAGAATCACAAGATGATTTTCTAAGTAGTAGTTGTTCTTTTTCAAAATTTGAAAACAATTTTGAAGTTTTGGTTATGTAAATTGTTTTGTCATTTTGGCATAAGGCTTCTAGCTTTGTCATTGATTTCAAAGGGGGAGAGAAAGCAGTGAAAAATTCCTCGTCAATCTAAGGGGGAGCTACGTTTTGAAATTTTGAAGTTGAAATTGTGAAGTTTGGCAACACACTCATATTGGTTTTTGACACTTAGTCATTTTTCACTAAGTGTTGCCATCAATGCCAAAGGGGGAGATTGTTGGCATATGGCTTCTAGTGTTGTCATTGATGGCAACCTAAAGTCATTCATGTGGTCCATAGTTTAGTTTTGGTTCATACTGGCAGAACAAAATGAAGAATAGGGCATCTATTTAAGCCTGAGTCTTTTGATCATTGTGCATTATCTGCTTATTAGTTCGTGTTGCGCATCTCAAGGAAGGTTTTTGGGTATCTATAATACCTTATTCTAGATTTTTTTGCCTATGCATTCACTGGTGTATGATCTAGGAGATCCGGTGCACTAATTTTTTGATTATCTTTGCTAGAAAGCCAACTTGGCGAAATTAGTCATTGCGGATGTTTAAGAAGTAATTTATTAAATGTTTTTGTGTTCGAATATGTTTATTTTTCCTCACTATGCTTTGAATGACTATGGGTGGTGCACATAAATAATTAGTTATGGATTTAGCTAACAGTTGAAAAGTATTTTACGTTTTATGTAAGCCAACATATGAACGACCAAAACTTTGATAGCAGATATATATATATATATATATATATATATGAGATCGGTTGTATCATTTTAAGAGAGAAAGTATGTAGTATGCAAAGTATATTAGTGAGTGGTACGAAATTCAGAAGGATAGTGATGAGAATTAATTTTTGCATGGATTTGTGATGAAAATTGTAGAGCAGAGTAGAGCAAAGAGCAGAATCAGATAGAAGTTCCAGAATTTGATCCATGAGCCTAAGCAGAACTGTAACCTGGCATAAGTAGATGCTGCTAATTTAGTTCAACCTTTCAGAAGGTTTTAATCTGAACATTTTGTAAGGTAGTGATCCTTCTACTTTGAGTAGTGAGCTCTAGGCAGTGTGCCTAAATGCAAGTGCATTCCCTTTTGTAAAACTTATATTTGAGTACTCAAATTGTGGATTGACCTCCACCGTGGGTTTTTCCCTAACAGGGATTCCATGTAAAAGTCCTTGTGTTATGGTGTTGTGGATGATTACTTTGTGTGTTTGCATATTTCTTTTGGCTTAATGTTGAAATGGTTTAAATATCATATTAATAAAGTTTAGATTTGCAGAATAATGATTCACCCCCATTCTCAGTGTTCCCTTGAGTCCAATAGAATAACAATGTGTGCAAGACCTAACCTTAAGTGCATCTAAGGTGTTAAGAGCTAAAACAAAAAGAAACCTTAATCAAGTGTGTTAGAATAATATCCCTAAATGAATATGAAAAATGAAAAAGACCTAGTTAGGGAGAAGTCAAAACACCTTAATAGATCTGAAATCTTATTATACCTTGCTTTAGGTAGCTAGTAGAATGAAGATAGAAGATGGAATCACTTAGGAAACATGTCATTAGGTTAGGGGGAATGGATGGGCGCATGTCCCAAAACCTCTAATCCATCATGATCCTCCATAGGCATCAACCTTCAAATCATGAAAAATGCTTGATCTAACTTGGAAAAATGAGCTTGAAGACACGCAAAAACAAATGAAATTTTGCTCCAAGAATTTAACCTTGCTTTCTTGAATTTTCTCTCCTTGCTCTTGAGTGCTAATCTTGTGAATATCTTCTCAATCTCCTGTCAACCTAGTTTGAAATGGTGAAAAGACTACGCTTTAAAGGCTTCTTCTCTAATTTCCTGATTATTAAATCTCGATGGCCGACCTTTGCAACTTGAATTTAGATCATTAAAATTCTACAAAAACATATTTCAAATTGGGTTTTGGAACCTAAAGGGAACCCATATACCCTTGGGTGAATGGGTCCCGGCCTAAATTGCCAAGACTCATTTATTTTAGGGCCTTTAATTTATTAAATGCATTTGTTCAATTCATGTTGTGGTGTTAAAAAATGATAAAAATAGGCCTAGGGATGAATAATAAAGGGAATTAGGGGCCTATTTTGAAGTGTAAAAATGCATAAATGGGAGGTCACTAAAATAGGTCCAAATTAATTGTGAAATTGTACTATCACTTAGAAAGGAGTACAATTTCCTACTCTACATTTGGCCCCCACTTTAGCAACCATATGACACTACGTGCATATGCAAGCTAAATGACTTAGAAAGTAAATTATGCTTTAAAAGGATACTCATATGGATTCATTTGCAAATGGGGAGAATGAAGCCCCCAATGTAGTCATTTGCAAAACCACAATGTTAGGGACCACATCTTGCAAAACTGATTTGTTAGGCATTCAAAGTCATCTTATCAAACTTCTACAAAGAATCAAATTTGAGAGTAGATTTATGCGCCCTGATTTTGCTTGCTGTATGGAGGTGGAATCACGATAGCAATCTAACCTCATCAAATTACTGAGAAATGTATACAATAGGGTATTGAAAATAAAATACCACATATTGATAAACAATAGATAATATTGAGGACAAAATTACGAATCCAATGCAACAAAAAAATTCGAAAATGGAATTCACCAGCCCCCATTATGTTGGTTTGAATGAAATGTGCTTAGAATAAAATATGCTTTTGTTTAATAAACTTGACTACATATGAATAAAAATGAAAATTCTAACTATCATTTTAACATTTAATTTTTGAAAATTATGGTGTTATAGAGAGGAGTAAACATGCCTAGCTGACGAACGTATTGCCACCCTAGATTAGATGTTCTACAAGAGGAGGTTGTGCGAGGTGAGATTCGACGCACGGTGAGTGCACTGTACACTCTCTTTTTTATTATTTTTTATGTTCTATGCACTTTTTAATGCATTTTTAGATGTTCCAGGACCTCATCCAAAAATGTTGTAAAGCATCTTAGAATGGCTAAAGCGTCTTGGACCCCCATCCAAAAATGGCCCAAGCATCCAGTTTTTGCAAAAGCACCCCAAGATATATTAATTATAATTTTAATTTCTCTATTGAATTTTTTAGGTGTATTACTGATGATTTCTTATGTCTTTCTCAGGTTCCACCACGTGCACAAAAGCACCTTGGTGGCCATCTCTTTATCCTTCTCCAGGAGTAGGTGACCTGACTATCCATAGAGTAGGATGAGATACTACACAAGACAAGGTTACTTTGGATCTACCTCATTCCACCCATGAGGTATCATGATGCCATGATGATGGCACTCGTTGAGAGGTGGAATTCCGACACATGTGCCTTCTAGTGAGATGATAGTCAAAGTAGAGGATGTCCACTAGATATTTAGGATACCCATCTATGGACATGTGATATATTTTGAGGAGGGTCAGACATACCAGTAGATGCAAGTAGATATTTAGTATTGTCTTGGTTTCCCTACAACTGTAGAGTGGGCAGGACCAAATGTCAAGCTAGAGTGGATGTTGTACTCCCACACACCCTTATTATGGCACATTATGATCATCATAGTAGCCTTAGCATTGGTTCTAGATGGGTAAGGTGCTCACTTAGCTGGGGGCCTTGTACATACTATTTGGCATATGGAGTGACATTGGACTGACAATTCTTGGGGTTGTAGTACGTTAGCTCATTTATACTATGATCTTGGGTGATTTGTACATAGAGAGCTACATAGCATCATGCACTATACACTTTTATAGGTATGGGCCTTTGAGCATATCACGTGCATGAGGCCTACAAGCTATCCCATAGTAGCAACTATTGGTTACCCTTGGGCTTTCAATTACACACTTAGATGGATTTGGCAAGTTGGGGACCTATAGTCCTAGAGGGTTATGTTTGATCATATTGATGAGGATGACATAGTACAAAGACCCTATAGGACCATATTACAGTGGCCAAATCTTGTGCAACATCTTGTTAAGATGGAGCGGGATAGGCTGTTATTGGGGCAATAAGATTATAGAGTCTTGCCATTCTACTATGATCATGTCATGAGATAGCTCTGACAAAGGAAAATACCTCCTAGGCCATGACCTACGTAATTGAGAGTAGCACAAATTAGTGCTCGTCTAGGGGACATCCGATGGCCTACTATTGATGATGTCATTTCCAATAATTTTGACGAGGATCTCAATATGCCCCTAACATCGGATTAGGATGACGTAGGTGCTAGGATAGCCTATGAGAAGTGGTGGATGGAAGCATGACTTGTAGTAGTCTTCCCTATGCAACACCCCATTGGCAATGTTGGACCTCATCCAGGTTTTGGGGAGGAGAGAGACGACGAAGCCATGGATGGTGATACAAAGGATGAAGAAAAAGTAGTAGAGATGGTTGATGAGGATGAGGAGGATGAGGAGAATGATGAGGAGTAGATTATGAGAGATGATCTCATGGAGCTAGTGGACATTATGGATGCCCCTGAGGAGAGACCCGTAGTTTCTCCCAAAGTCACCCAATCGTAGTCAACAAGCGTAGCAGGTATGAAATCTCATGAGCATGGAGAGAGTAGCGGTGCTGGACCCTCCATGATTTATACACATCAAGATTCTAATCAACAAGTTGGTGGCCTAGGTAATGATGTATTACTTTTATTATGCTTTTAAGTTCTAGTTATGGATTTCTTATTATATCATGATAACACAAGACAACAAGTAGATGAATGCATCAGACTACTTGTACATGCAATTTTTGAAGAGGGTGAGATCTAAGGCCTACAAGAGTGGGCTAGTTCCACAAGATGCACATGATCCATTGTCTCTTGATGAGCACCACCACCAAGCCCCGAGGGATCTAGTAGTCATAGGCCCACTTAGGTGTACTTATGTTTGTATTATACCACATTGTGGTGATCATGTATATAAACTTTTGTGATTAATACATAAGCACTTCATTTCTATATGTGTTCTTATTTAGAATAGATATCAATGTGATCTATTAAACAATCTTGGTGTATATTATTTAATAAATGTCTCCATGATCTAATTTTATATGTGTTAGCTAACTTAAAAAATTAAGTTTATTTAGATACAACATTTGGATTAAGTGCAATCATGTTAAATTAAATGCTCCTTATGATCTAATTATGAAAAGTTAAATGCATATAATATTATAATTTAACACAATACTCATGAAATTGAATAACATGTAAAAGAATGTGATAATCCAACTAATGAATAATTACCTATAATTCAAGACACACAAGGAATGTTTGTCAAGAATGAAGCAATGTGAGATAAAATATAAAAATATCTATTAAATCTAACAACATGCTTTAATATACATACTATTCAAAAGAGATGCTACATTCTTTAATTGACCTTGATTAGGGTTTTGAGATGCTACATGCATTAGTTCCACCTTCTGGCACAGACTGGGAGTATCTACATTTTTAATTCCTCAAAATATGAGGGATCACATATTTCTTTTATCTTTTATGTTGTTTTATTTCTCTAGGTTCATGCCTCCATAGGAAAAGGCCCCATGTGAGTCACTATAAATTATGGAGCATTTTTCTCTTTTAAGTATGTTTGTTTTGTTTGCTTTATTCTTTCGACCCTGAGGCCTTTACCTTTTTAATTTTCTTTTTGCCTCGCCACATGTCATGTCAACACATCTTTTTGAAGGTCATGAAATAATTTTGACAAAAAGTTACGTAATGGTGCCACATAGTGGTTGTGCTACCTTTTTGGATATTTCCTTCCCTTCGAACCTAAAGCTGGAAATGTGGCCACCCCGTGAAGATTTTCTATAGGCTATTCTCTAAAATATTGAAGAAAGACCACCAGCGTGCCACGCCACCCTTCTTTTTTTGAGCGAGTTTCTTAACTATCAGAGCAATGCCTTCACAAATGCTGTTGGGTGGTAAATAATTTTTGTTCCTTCACAACTTCGAGGATCCTACTCGTTTTTGACACCACCATTATCACCTACAACAGATCGGATCAGATTTAGTTGAGCATTTACAACCCATATGTTCCTCCTAAAATATCTAGTTCATCAAGCTGTTACACCCATCACCATTATTGAAGCAACTATTGGACTAACCGCCAACATCTCCCTTCAGGTTCGTGACATGGTTTAACTGCCTCCCATGGATCTTAACTGACGCTTGTATCGGGCATTGACAGGTTGATCTTTTGGTGCAATGGCAAGGCCAACAACAACTTGATCTTTATTGACATAATCATATTTTATTTTTTATCATATTTTGTGGTTGTCTGATGGTTACACTTGTTAGGGAATTATCTTTGGCGACAGAGAGCACTTTGTGCTTTTATGCTTCCCTTGTCTTATAAAAATAAATTCTCTAGCAACCTCTCATATATAGATAGATCATCAAAGGATTGAATATATCATTAGTTATAATAATAGAATAAGGTATAGAGGATTTCTTATAGAGCTCTTATCTCTCTTTTGTAGCCAATGTCAAGACAACTATTCGGATTTGTTATCCAACCTTAGCATTTTCATTATTCTGCAATATCAAGTAATATAAGAAGAAAGTTTGTATCAAATTGTACACATGTGGCATTTGTTTTATGCTTTATTCTCTATTTCATGCACATTGGATGCTTTGTTTCTCCTTATTTATGCATACAAATCTTGATATTCAATTTTCATTTACTAGATTTTATATTTTTCTAACTTAAACTATTGAGAATTGAATCATGCCATATACTCTTTCATTTTCCCATTAAGGCTATGTTGGATTTCATATTATGTTGTAGAGTAGAATAAATTTGTAAGGATTTGAAACATTTTATGTGAGTTCGGGTTCACTATTTCTATCGAACCTTAATGGTTGTTTCTCATGGGGGGATTTGAATGACTGATCTGTGCCTACATGTGCCTTAGTTGATTGCTCTCCTTACAACAATGAAAGGTCTATGAAATTTTGTGTTCACTTTATTAGAAATAAGAACCTGTTAGGGGTTTTGAAATGTAAAAGAATTGGTGCATCACCATAATTAGGTTTTATTTCTGCATTTCCTTCTCCCTTTCCCCAAACTCAAGGAAGAGTTGGATTCTTTAAAAATCTCAGAGATTATTCAGTGGAACACAAGCAGGTCCCCATTCAATGAATTTCCCATAAGGCTATTTAGGAGAAGCACAAGCTTTTAAGATCAATAATTATTTTTCTAGCTTGCCCGGTGGGAACAAGATCTTTTCATAGTATCTGATACCCGACCTTGAAGAGGCATCCAAATCAGATTAGCAGGAGGGACTAGTAAATTCATGCCCAGAGTCCAAACAAGGGCATCTTCTAGAGGTAGTTTCCAATATTCTCAATTTCCTTCATTTGTTCCTCTCAAGAGACAAGCCATAGGTTTAATATCACCTATTAGAATTAATAAAGTCAGGAGTGCTAGTTTGGAGTTCAGAGTCGTATCTACCCCTCAAGGTGGTCAAAATTTCCAAATTAGAATACCCGTTTACCAGGTTCATAGAGGTTTGTTCCCCATGACTCTCCTAGGAGTTTCGAGAAATTTGTAACCTGGGATAGTGATAGTCTACTAGTTCCTCCCACCCCTCAAGATGTATGGCCCACTATCTTTGCCAATGCCCTCAAGGCAGTCCCAAAGTTCACTGGGGAGGATTTCAAAATGCCTTTCGAACATATCCAAGACATAGTAGAGGTTTGCAGGGTTCATAACATCATGGAGCAAAATATTTCCCTAAAATTATTAGTTGCATTGTTTAAGGGGAAGGCTCAAAATTGGTATAGATCCCTAGCTCCCAATTCCATCCACTCTTGGGATGACCTTGAAGGAAATATTTTTGAACAATTTTTCAGAGAAAGGAGTCTACTCATCTTTATTATAGCAGTTGATAACAATCAAGAGATATCTACAAGAAACTATGATAGATTTCAACACCGGGTTCCATAAAACTTGGTAAAGGATCCCCATGATATCCAGACCTCCAATGACCATGGTGTTCATGTTATACTTGAAATCTTTCAATTCGGATATCGTGGTCATGGTACAGTTGCTCGGAGGTGATACTCTTTTTGATGGATGTGACCTAGCTGTGAGAGCAGAGAATAGTTTGATAGATGCTAGGAAGCTGCCACCATGACCACCGATGCCAATGTTCATAGAGATCTCTAGTAGAATGCAAGAAGAAGTAGCCCTTGGTATGTCTGCTTCACTTCCTAGCACATCAGCCACATCACCACCTTTGATGTATGTGTATTCAAATGCATAACCAAGCATGTTGGGCTCTTCTTCGTTGGTCGCAGATGTCAATGACATGAAGAATTTAATGAGGAATGTTGTGAATGAGCTCATTATTATTAGGCGTTAGCATGTAGCACCTCTAAAGCCCCCGCATAGAGCTATCAAGGAGGAAGACCACCTTTTTAGCATAATATGTATCAAGGAGCCCCAAGAGGAGGTAACTAGCCTCAAGCATTGGGCCAGATAGTCCTGATAACCACTCCATTATAGATAGTTCAACTAAACACAAGCAAGGACTTAGTCACATACTAGAATAACCTGGAAAATGATGTAAACGCATGTTTTTTTTTCCGTGCAATTCACCCATATGCCCTAACATTTTCTAAAGAGAAACCTTCATCAAAGGGTGGTAGAACAATGAAGTCAAGGCATTCATTTGGAAGCCAAAATTTATTAGTCCCCCGAGATTGAAAATGTTAGATTTATTGCTTAGATACAGGGAATGTCCTTGGAGCAAGAAGCGGATATCTCCCTTGACCAAGAATTTTTTCTTGGGTGGAGGGAGAAGACTCAGTGTTAAAAAATGAAGTCTCGACTATGAGAACACCATAGGTATAGTCAGACTATAATACTTGATAAAAATAAGGTTCATCGAATAATATGTGTCATATGTACCATCGATGCCACCAACCCAACAACTACAATGGCCTCGACTGTAAATACCACAATTACAACCATAAGTCACAAATGAGGTACCTAGTCCACTGTGATAGACCAACCTTTTCCTAAAGCAAGGGAAACGCTCCTATTCAAACCAAAGGTACCACCAATAAGAACACTTAATGTGGTGGAGCAATTGAAGAAGGCTCCCACCAATGTATCTTTGTGGGACATCTTATTCATTCAGGAGAAGAAGATTTTGTTATGGGATGTGTTGAATAGAGAAGAGAAAGCTTTGTTGTTAGATCCATCTCCACCACATAACCAAGATAAAGGAAAAAGGACCATGTTGGATCCCCAACCTTCAAGGGTTGCAGCATACGTGAATGCAAGAGAAAAAACAAATGAGAAAGTGGTATGTAAGACAAAACCCACCCCTTTATTTTTAACTCTCATCATAGTAGAAAACTTACTACACAACAACATGATAGATTTAGGGGCCAATACTACAATCATGCCCAAGCTAGTAACCAATGCCCTGAATTTGAAATATAAAGCCCTAGAAAAGGGAATTATGAAATTGGATGGGAAGAAGGTCTAGACCATAGGTCACATTAAAGATCTCCCTTTAACCTTGTAATTCTACCCAAGCCAAATAGTTGCCCAGGAGGTGGTCATAATTAACATTCCCCTTGTTTTCAAAATGTGTATGTTGAGAGACTTCACAACAAAAATAGGTGGATACTTGGCGTTGGACTAGGCTCACTTGATATTGAGGACTAAACACGGGGCAAAGATGAAAATATTGTATGAACCTTTGCATCCCTAACACATCGTAGAGGATGTGGTAATGAGATTTAAAGCTGCACACACCTCGGCCATGAGTGATCAAACTCCAAAAGAAGAATTCCTATTGAACCAATTTATTGAATTCGATTCTTTCAGTAATTTTTATGCCACTAGTTTGGGCACATATGTAACCTTTGATGAAGATCAGGTCCTCCTGAAGTTGGTCAAGGAACAAGAGAACCCAAGAAAAACTATTAACAATGGATTGTGGACTTTTCACTTTGATGGTACCAAATGTAAGATTGGATCTGGAGCTGACATCCGTCTTGTATCTCCAGTCGAGTCAGAGACCCTTAGGGCTTTCTATTTTTAGTTTCCATGTTCGAATAATGATGTAGAATATGAAGGACTGGTTCATGGCCTACTACTAGAAGAATAGATGGGAATAAAGGGGATACAAGTGTTTGGAGATTTAGAGATAGTGGTGAAGCAAGTCCGAGGACAGGCAGTCGCAAAAATATATAAGAATGCAATCCTACTGGAATAGAGTGTGGGATTTGATCAAAAGGTTTGAGGCTTTCAATATTAAGGTCATTCCAAGATTGCAAAAATATTTCGCAGATACAATGGCTTCTATCACCTCACAATTCAAGCCCATCTCTAAGTCAGCTGAAAGCCAAAATATGGTATGCATCATCATCTGACCATCTATTCCTGATAATGATCAAAATTTCTAGGTCTTCGAAGATGATGCCCAAATTGCTACTTTTTTATGATAGTCGAGAGAATTTATTGATCAAGCACAACCTAGATCTGAAAAGGTTGGCGAGGAGAAAATAATCCAGCTTAAAATAAATAAGCTCCCATGAGGCCTAATCACTCTAGAGAACCTCTTCAACTATGAATATGCAAGGAACAGTAAATGAAGATTCACAACTGACAAATAAGTGTATGAGGAATTCAATGTCAAAAACAAAAAAAATGTTAAAGTTGGGAGGAACATTCATAGAAGGATAAGGAGAGACTGAGATCCTTATGTTCAAAATATGATAGGGTCATAGCCTAGACCTATGATGATCTAAAGGGCTATGATCCAAACATAATTCAACACACCATCGAATTGATCGAAGGGTCTAAGGAAATCTGACAAAAACAAAGGCCGGTTAACCTAAAGATAGAGGCCTTAATGACAGAAGAACTCACAAAGCTAATCAAGTCAAAGATCATATACCCGATTAAGCACTCCACTTGGTTGTCTAATTTGGTCCCCATCTGAAAGAAGAATGGTGACATCCGACTTTACATGGATTTTTGAGACCTAAACAAGGCCTCTTTAAAGAATCACTACCCTTTTCCTTCAATGGAACATATCTTGCAGATTGTGGTAGGGTCAGAGATGTTCTCATTACTCGATGACTTTTCAGGTTACAATCAGGTCTACATGAAGGATGAAGATCAACATAAGATGATGTTCACCACTAAATGGTGAACATTCACATCCATGAAAAATGCCCTTTAGCCTCTCAAACGTAGGTGCCACCTTTCAATGTGCAATGGATATTGCATTCAAGTATTTGATCAATGTGATCGTCCTTATCTATTTGGATGAATTGAACATATTTTTAAAATCTAAGGGTAATAATTTTGATCACCTAGAAAGGATCTTTTAGAAGTGTCAATAGTTCAGGATTTTTTTAAAATCCAAAAGAATATGTATTTGATGTGCCACAAGGAAAATTTCTTGGCTTTGTGGTCTCCAAAGAAGTGATAGCCATCGACCTCAAGAGGGTGAAGGCTATAATTGATCTACCACTAGCAGTCAACCAGAAGGGATTGTAGTCTTTCTTAGGAAAGATCAAATTCATTAGCAGATTCATTTTAGATTTTGCAAGTATTGCAAGGCCAATTACGCTAATGTTAAAGAAAGGCTTAGCTTTCAAATGGACCCAAGAAAAAAAACTCACCTTAAAGAAAATCAAGGTAGCCATATCCACATCTCTAGTGTTAGCCAACCCAAACTTTTCAAAATAATTTGTATTGTATTTCTACAATGGAAAACATAGCATAGCCTCTATGCACACACAAAAGGATGAGGAGGGAAGCAGGGAACATCCTATAGCTTTCCATTCAATAACTTTAAATGGATATGGAACTAGGTATAATTTTGTAGAGAAGTAGGCCTTTGTCATAGTCAAGAGCCTTAAAAAAATTTGACACTTGGTTTTGGCCAGTAGGATTACATTCCTTGTCGTCCATCTCAGTGTGAGGGAGTATATCACAAAATGAGAAATCATGGAGAAAAAATCCAACTGGATCACCAAGATCCTAGAAAATGATGTTGATGTTATAAAATATGCCTCAAACTTACTGACATGAAACTCCTAAAAGAGAAAAAATGGTGAGACTCTTGGAATGTCTTACTGACAAGAAGGTTAGTTTTGAAGGTTTGAAATGATCATGCCGATGTGACTAATGGTCGGTCTTGCCAACGAGGTCCATTGGTATGGTCTAAACGGTCGACACAATTTCTCTATCTCTCAGCGAAGGTAGAAGTCTAGTTGATGGGGTATGGACGGTGTGAGTCTTGCCGATGGTTCTTCATCAGTGTGAAATATGACATCGGCCCAACTTTAAGATATTTGTCTGATGGTTGAATTATGGCCGATGGATTGGGATTGGAGTAAGTCCCCCCGATGAATGGCATCAAATTAACCTGGGTCTTCGGCCTAGCTTTGGATTATCGTCCCGACTGTATTGGTCTACACGATGGAATCGATCAAGGTAAGTATCCTCGATGAGATCAACAAGTAGGAACTTCATCAGTATGACATGAACTATTGAAGGAACTTTGGAGACTTCATCCGAGGTAGGATCTCAGCCTGATGGTCTTTTGGTCTGTAAGACTTCACCATGTTAGACTGATAGAGCGATAGAAGACTTTGTCGTGTGTGATTATCAAAGGAGCAGTTTGGCATCGGTGAGACATGGACTAATTTCTCACCGATACACAATACAATTGAATAATTTTGACCTAACGGTTGTCCTACATGGTTTTCTTTGAACCAATGAGAGAAGAAAAATGTAAACCATTTGCAGTTGGACTATTGAGACCATTGACTTGTGGCAAGATCAACAAACCATTTGTGAACTATGAACAAAATGGATCTCTCTATAATGGTCGAAGGTTAAACTGTTCAAATGGTTCGAGTAGTTAGTGTTTTGAACTTTATGTTGTATGAGCATTGAAATAGTAAGACATAATGAAGTGTGATCATAATTTGTTCTGTACAAGGTAGATCAGGGAAATGTTGTTGCTGTAAAATTGACATTTGAAAGTGAAGTTTGATCTATGTATGTAATTTGTTTACTGTAATAAAAATAGGTTTTACTTGGTGTGGTGGGTTTTTCTCCCGTAAGGGTTTTCCCATGTAAATCTGGTGTCCAATTGTGTATGTGTTTATTTATCTATTTTTTTATTCCTTTCATGTGCATCATAATGAACTTTAATTGAAAAATTTAAAGACATATTTGCATTCTTCTCTAAGTTTTGACATTAGGAGAGTTTGTTCCGCACCTTAAACTTTCCTAACAAGTTGTATCAGAGCCTAGCCATTTGTGTTATCCTTGTGGGTAGGTTGGGTTTTTTGTGTCAATTTTGTTTAGTGGGAGTCTTGTAGAATTATGGTAATTGTGATTATAGATTGTGATGGAAATGATAAGTACATCAGGAAAGTTTAAAATTTAGAAATTCAATGGCAGCAATTTTGAGTCATGGAAACCCAAAATGGAAGATCTATTGGTTGATCATGATCTTTGGATTGTTGTGTTTGGAACGAAACCTTCTAGCATGAAGCAAGAAGATTGGGATTTGGCAGATCAAAAATCAAAGGGGCTGATAATGCTCTATTTGGAAGACTTTGTTCTTCTAAATGTTCATGAAAAGAAGACTGCATCTTCTTTATGGAAAAGACTGGGAGATATTTATTAGAGTAAGTCCTTGGTGAATAAGTTGTTCTTAAGGAAGAATTTGTACTCTTTGAAAATGCAGGAAGGAGGGTTTGTTGCTAATCATTTGAATACTTTTAACATGTCGATTGCTCAGTTAGCATCTGTGAGTGTGAAGATTGATGAAGAAGATCACTGCATGCTATTGTTATGTTCTTTGCCAGATTCTTGGTATCACTTGGTGATGGTAATTATTAAGATGGAAGACATTGTTGCTTCTTTTTTAATGAGAAGAAAATCTTCTGAGATGGTGAAGGAGGCTCTTGTTGTTCGAGGTAGATCAAAAGAAAAAGGAAAGAAGAAGGATAAGAAGTCCAAATAGAAATAAGAAGGGAGATCAAAGTCTCCTGGAAAGAAGTCCAAGGTGAAGTGATGGAATTGTGGGTAGCTTGGTCATGTACAAAAGGATTTCAAAGAGGAGAAAAATAAGAAGAATAAGAACTCTTTCGACAATGATTCTTCTCAGAGTGATGCAGATGTCTTCATTACAGCCTTGGCAATTCGGGCATCAGATGATGTCTGGCTGATTGATTCTGGAGCATCTTCCCACATGACATCTCACAGAGACTAGTTCATGAAGTATGAAAAATTTGATGGTGGAAAGGTGTATTTGGAAAGCAATTCGCCTTTGGAAATAGTTGGCCATGGAAGAGTCATAATTTAATTCCCTGACGGAAGAGTCAAAGGGATTGATGATGTAATGCATATACCAAGTCTAGCTTGAAATTTACTCTCTGTTAGTAAGTTGAATGATGTTGGAGTGGAAGTCTCATTCTCTAGAAATGGCTGCAAAATGACTAGAGGCTCAATGGTGCTGGTTAGGGGTGCTCGAATTGGTACTTTGTACAAGCTGGACACACTTGTTGATCAATGTAACAGTGTCTTTGCAAAGTCACAAAAGGTTGTTAGTAAAGAGAAGAAGGAATATTTTCCTGATAGTGAAAAATCTATGGAATTTAAACTTCCAGCAGAAAAGACTATTCTCTGGCATCATAGGCTTGGCCACATTGGAGAAAAAGGTTTAAAAACTTTGAAGAATAGAAACCCGACTGAAGGGCTTGATGACTGTATCCTTGAATTCGAATTTTGTGAACATTGTATATATGGAAAACAACACCATGTTTTATTTTATTCTAGTCCTCATAAATCTTCTGGTATACTTGATTACATTCATTTTGATGTGTGTGGTCTAGTGAATGTTCCTTTGTTATCAAAATCTAAATATTATGTTTCTTTTATTGATGACTATTCGAGAAGGGAATTTGTGTATTTTAAAAAAAGTAAATCAAAAGTGTTCAGTCATTTTAAGGAATTTAAAAGTCTTGTGGAAAATTAGACTAGAAGAAAAATAAAGTGTTTAAGGACTGACAATGGTGGTTAGTTTTTTTCTAATGTGTTCCAAAGGTACTACAAAGATCATGGAATTAAAAGACATAAAACTACACCCTACACTTTGCAGAAAAACAAATTTTCTAAAAGGTTGAACAGGACATTGATGGAAAGAGAAAGAAGTATGTTGAGCAGTGCTGGCTTGGAGGAGATATTATGGGTTGAGGTAGTTACAATAGCATTTTACTTAGTAAATTTTTCCCCTAACTCTTCTCTTATTGATAAAACACCTTTGGAAGCCTGGTCTGAAAAGAAGCCCTCTCTAATACATATTTGTGTCTTTGGTTGTGAGGCATATGCATATGTGCCAAATGAAAAAAGATCTAAAATGGAGAACAAGGCTATTATATGTATTTTTATTGGCTATAACGCTGGCATAAAAGGATACAAGCTTTGGAATCCTAAGACTGAGAAGTTTTTGTACAATAGAAGTGTTATTTTTCATGAGTTGAAGCCTTCTACTTTGGATATGTAGTCAGAGACAAAATAAAAAAACAAAGAGGATGTAGTTGAAATTCCTCCAACACCAGATAAAGAGGAATTAAAAATTCAAAACATACCTGAATCTAAGGAGAGCTCAAGTATCTTTAAAAGTTTTGAGCAAGATGATGAACAATGTCCTCAGCCTCAACCTGTGAGGAGGTCTACACATGAAATGAAACAACCGGATAGGTATGGATTATCTATGTTGGATTCTAGTTGTGCTTATGCTTTGATTACTAACACTGATGAGCCTAGGATTGTAAAAGAGGAAACTAAAATGTTTGATTCATATTCTTGGTTGGAAGCCATGAATGAAGAAATGAAATCATTAAGGAAAAATGATACCTGCGATTTGGTTCCATTGCCTGAAGGTAGAAAGCCTGTGGGCTACAAATGGGTATTTAAAAATAAATTTGGTTTGGATGGCTGTGTTGAAAAGTATAAAGTGAGGTTGGTTGCAAAGGGATATTCCTAGGTAGAGGGAATTGATTATGGGAAAATGTTTTCTCCAGTAACAAAGCTGACATCTATCAGATTTCTTTTATCACTTGCAGCAGCATATGATCAGGAGATTGAGAAAATGGATGTGAAGACATTTCTTCATGGTGATCTTGAAGAAGAAATTAAATGTCCCAACCAGAGCACTTTGTGAAAAAAGGTAAAGAAAATCTGGTTTGCAAGTTGAAAAAATATCTGTATGGATTAAAACAATCTCCTAGAAAGTGGTACCAAAAAATTTATACTTTTGCTTTATCATTGGGATTTGTAAGATAAAAATCTGATCATTATGTGTATTGCAAAGTTGAGAATGATTATATTTTAATTATTACCCTATATGTGAATGATATGTTATTCATTGGGAATAGTAAGTTTATGATTTTTGATCTGAAACCTTAGTTGTCTGCAAAATTTGAATTGAAAGATTTGGGTGTAGCAAGGTATATTCTAGGGATGGGAATAACCAAGGACAAAAAGAGTAGAAAACTTTGGCTCAGCCAGAGTAAGTATATTAACACCATTCTGGAGGGGTTTGGCATGACCGATTGCAAGCAACTAGTTGTTCCAGTTTTACAGGGAACAAAGCTTTATGTTGAAGATTGTCCAAAATCTCATACTAAGATGGAGGACATGACCAGGGTGCCTTATGCAAGTGAAGTTGGCAGTTTAATGTATGCAATGGTTTGTACAAGGCCAGACATTGCCCAAGCAGTGGGAGTACTTAGCCAATTTATGGCGAATCCAAGAAGGCCACACTGGGATGCCATGGAAAGAGTGTTTAGATATCCGAAGGGCACTTCAGAATATTCTTTGTGTTACCATGGAAATTTGGTTGGATCATAAAGGACTCTCAACATTCATGGGTATGTGGATTCTGATTGGGCAGGAGACATTGATAGCAGAAGATCCACCAGTGGATATATTTTCATGCTGAATGGTGGTGCAGTTAGTTGGATGAGCAAGCAATAGGCTATAGTCGATTTTTCCACTACAAAGGTAGAATACATGGTAGCTACACACGCCTATAAAGAAGAAATATGGTTAAAAAATTTGTGTTCTAACATTGGGTTTGATGTAGTGCATATTATAATTTACTGTGACAGTTAGAGTGTTATTTGTCTGGTGAAAAATCCTACTTTCCATGCCATGATGAAACATATTGATGTGCACTATCACTTCATACGAGATATGTTGGAGGATGGAAAGGTCTGTTTAGAAAAAAGTGGATACTCTGGAAAATGTTGTAGATGCATTGACAAAACTAGTGAGCACAGACAAGTACAGGTGGTGTGCAATTTTGATGGGCTTTGGTGCCCATGAATCTCAGTTGTTTCTAAATTCTCTAGAGGTGTCTGTAAGATCTTCATCAAGTGGGAGATTGTTGGAAAATGTGCCTCAAACTTACTAACATGAATCTCTTGAAAGAGAAAAATCGGTGAGACTCTTGGAATGTCTTGTCGACAAGCAGCTTGGTTCTAAAGGTTCAAAATGATCATGTCAGTGTGAATAATGGTCGATCTTGCCAACATGATCCATTGGTATGACCTAAATGGTTGGCACAAGTTCTTTATCTCTTGGTGAAGGTAGAAGTTTGGCTGATGGGGTATGGTCAGCATGAGTCTTGCCGATGGTTCTGAATCGGTGTGAAATATGACATAGGCCCAGCTTTAAGATCTCCATCCGATGGTTGAATTTTGGCTAATGGATTGGGATCAGAGTAAGTCCTGCCGATGGATGGAATCAAAGTAACCTGGGTCTTCGACCTAGCTTTGGATTATCATCCTGACTGTATTGGTTTGCCCAATGGAATTGATCGGGGTAAGTCTCCCCGATGAGATCAACAAGTAGGAACTTAATTGGTATGACATGAACTATCGGAGGAACTTAGGAGACTTCCTATTAGGTAGGATCTCAACCCATGGTCTTTTGGTCAGTGAGACTTCACCATATTAGACCGATAGAGTGATAGAAGACTGTGTAGTGTGCGATTTTCAAATGAGAAGTTTGGCATTGATGAGACACAGACTAATGTCTCACTCATACATGATACAATTGAATAATTTTGACTGAACGACTATCCTATGTGGTTTTCTTTGAAGCAATGAGAGAAGCAAAATATAAATCATTTGCAATTGGACTCTTGAGACCGTTCACTTGTGGGAAGGTCAACACACCGTTTGTGAACTGTGAACAAAATGGAACTCTTTGTAATGGTTAAAGGTTGAATAGTTTGAATGGTTCGAGTAGTTAGTGTTTTGAACTGTATGTTGTATGAGCATTGAAATAGTAAGACATAAAGAAGTGTGATCAAAATTTATTTTGTATAAGGTTGATCAAGGAAATGTTGTTGCTGTAAAATTGACATTTGAAAGTGAAGTTTGATCTATGTATGTAATTTTCTTACTATAATACAAAGAAGCTTTACTTGGTGTGGTGGATTTTTCTCCTATAAGGGTTTTCCCACATAAATCTGGTGTCCAATTGTGTATGTGTTTATTTCTATATTCTGTTATTCCTTTCATGTGCATCATAATGAACTATAATTGAAAAATTTAAATTCATATTTGTATTCTTTTTGATTTTTGACATTAGGAGAGTTTTCTCTGCACCGTAAACTTTCCTAACAATTGATATCTGGACCACAAAGATGGTCAAAGGAAGAGGCATGTGTGAGTATCTTTCACAAGAACTCAACCCTGAGACAAGAGTTGAGGAGGCCGATCAAGTCTTCTCAAACCAATTTGTCGAAAGAGTCCTAGGTGGTTGATCAAATAAGATTCATGTAGACTGAATGATACCCACCCAACGTCTTGACACAAAAGAGAAGGTACTATAGGCTCCAAGGTTTTGGGTATATACTTACTAAAGGCCTTTTATTCAAAATGAATTACAAAGGAGTTCTCCACTACGTGGATAGAGTATAATCTGAGAGAATTTTAGGTGAATTCCAAAATAGCCCAAAAGGAGAGAACTTCTCTACCAAAACCACTGCTTTAAAAAATCATGTGGGTAGGATATTAATGGACCACCTTATTTTTCGAAGCTCACAATCTAGTGTGTAAGTGCTCTTAGTGCCAGTTTTACGCCGACAAGCGAAAAATATTTGTTATGCCTTCAAACTCGATCATGGTAGAGGAACCCTTCACACAATGGGGTTAAATTTTAATCAAGATGATCAATCCTATCTCCATCTTAGGACATAAGTGGATCTTAGCAGCCAATAACTACTTTACAAGATGGATGGAGGCAACTCCTCTTAAGAATTCCATCGAAGTTTACATCATTAACTTCCCGGAAGAGCTAGTGATGAGGTTTGGATCCCCTAAGACCATCATATCAGACAATGCGTGAGGCTTTGTAGGATCCAGCATGTCTAATTTTTCTCTCAAGCACATAGTTTATTTGAAGAATTCATCAAACTATTACCTATAGGGGGATTGACTGGCAGATTCTATCAACAAAAACCTGATCAAGTTGATCAAGCGCATCAGGTCGGAGCACCAAAAGGAATGGCACAAGCACCTAGGGGAAACTTTATGTGCAAACTACATCAACCCAAAGAAAATCCTAAAGGCTTCTCCCTATGAGTTTGTATATTGGAAGGAGGTGGTCCTACCTATTTCAATGGAGATTTCGGTGCTAGAATTGTTAAAATATTTGGAGGTTGAAAAGAGTGGAGGAATGGGAGTAAGGCTAGTTGAGTTGCTAATCCTTCAAGAGAAAAGAGAGAAGGCATTCGACACCATGACAAAGCACCAACAAGTAGTCAAGTGGTGGTTTGACAAAAAATCCTCCAACCTAGGATTCAGGGAGGGGAGCCTAGTCCTAAAATTTGATGAATGGGATACAAAACTAGACCAACACACCAAATTTGATTCCTTATGGAAGGTTCCCTTCCATATTTTGAAATGTAAGGCTATCAATGCATATGAGCTCAAAGATTTAAATGGGAATAACCTACGAATAATAGTAAATGGTATTCACTTGAAAATATTTAATTAGAGACTCGTAGTTCTTAAAAATATTACACTTTATTTACCATATGTATAATTTTTTTGTAAATACATTTTCATGAATAAGATAGTAGCTAAAACAAAAAAAACTATATTATATTTATGAGACAAAAAATTACATATAGTTTAAGGGCATTGAGGCCTATATTTTTTGGGAGCTTATGAGCTTAGAGCAGAAGTACATGAAATATTTTCACCAAAAACACCCAAAATTGGTAATGCCAAAATACTAGAGGTGGTGGCACAAGGTAGCATAAATTTTTAAACCCCAGTCTGTAATGATAAAAATAATGATATATTCAAGGTCTTGAGAGTTATAGTAGTAGGATTTTTTGTCATACGACTCCACAGAGATTGACCAGGGTCAGTCATCAAAATTCACCACCACTCCATCGGGGTTGTACACCAACTTCTCAAAAGTATTGATCCATTCTACACCATAAACTGGCTCAATGTTGTTCACACGAAAGAGAAAGGAGCTGGTGGGCCTTGTCGGCAGGTGGTGCCACTCTAGAGTCATCATTTGAAAGCTAGAAAGTAAGGGAAGCCATGAAATCATCTCAAAGTTGTCCATATGTTGATGGATTTCCATGGTAGAGGGTATTCCAAGGCCTAGAATGACAACAACAATGACTTCATCAAGGCCAAACGGATATTCTCTGCAGAACATGCTCCTATAGAGCTACACAATCCATGGCTTCGCAATGTTCAGGTCTAGAAGGTAAGAAACAAATTGAGGGATGGCATTCGTATCAGCTTGATAATGGTTTTCATCTGTGATGAATTCTCTCCCCAGCACCCACTTGAATGTAGTGATGGCCAAGTCACAGTTCATCCTCAACAACCTCTTAATTCTTTGTTGGTGATCTCCCCCATGAAAGACATCTATTTCTTTTAACTCATGAGCCTAATTGGAGTGTGCATGCTTTGTGGAATGTAGAATAAGAAAATGTAGACTTAATGAATAATTTCATGAAAGTAACACTCTATTTATAGAAAAAAGTGAGGTTGTAAGTCTGTAAACGATTTTTTTCCCCCTATTAGAATAAAAATAGGAAATGCAAGTTGATAGCATGAACTAAGGGCAACCTGTACGTATGGGATTTCACAAGGCTTTGAAAATTTAATGTAGGTGTTGGTATTAATAACTAGATATATAGCTTATTGCCATGTGTTCATCACCTTTGTGATCATCATTTAGCTTCATCATTTGAAAAGACCGTCTTTAAAGGCCACTTGCTTAATTAATGCAAACATCTTTTTTAATTATGTCTCCCATTTCTCAAGGTTGTCCTTTTTTGAAAACCATATAAGGAATATACTTAATTCCCTTCCCAAAGTGAAGGTCACATTTCCCAAGAATTTAGGAATTTATTCCGCATGTATCACCTTTCTTTGGCAACACTCAAGAGGCTAACATTAATGACCATGCATTTATTCTATAATGCATGGGTAAATTGATAACCAAAGAAAAAAGTTTCTAAGTGTGAGCCCTTGGCAAAAGTAAAATTCTCTAAGTTCAGAAGTGATTTTCGAAGAAATCTTTCAAAGGATACAATAATGGTTACTGACGCATCATCCTCCGATAGGGGTATTGTGATTTCCTTCTCTTGGCCAGGATATGCCAAAATATTTGGAGATATCTCCTTCGTTAACACACAAATGCTAGAGGAACAAAGCTTTCCTCATACCAGAAGCATAGCATCTAGAACCCACATCAAACCCAAAGAGATCAAGGATTTCATAAATAATATCTTCGACCCAAAGTTTTATACCAACCCCAAGAGTTTGTGAGAAGGATCATTCCAACAAAAGTTCATTAGGTGGCAAGCATGAAATGTCAACAGTCTTGGGGTAAGACTATGGAGTTGTGGTTTACCATAATGCATGCTACCTTTCATGCATTTGTGCCTAGAGCTAGTTGATATCAGGATCATTAGGGGTTGAGAGCTTAAAATCACCATCAACACCACAACCATTAGGGATATGTTATATATCCCAACTAGCATGGAGGCTGAATTTTTCTCATGAGAGGAAATGAATTTTTTTTTGAGATCAAGGGGAGATAAGTTAGCATTCTACAAGGATGAAACAAGTCGAGGACTTGATAGTGAAGAGCCCAAATTTCCTTTGGCATTTAGTCTATTTAATTAAGACATGAAGGATGTATTTTCAATGTTGGCTTTCATATATGGCTTGGACTGTGATGATGAGCTCCACAAATATCAAATGGGAATGGCCTTTAAGCTTAAGAAAGAAAAGGGATGATGTTGGTATGAATTTGTCAGAATTATACAGATGGGATGGTTGACCAGTTAAAGGAGTATCACCATTCTTTTAAGTTTAGGTATTCTTCTTTCTTGGTACATTTAATTTTTCACTATAACCTTAAGTTCTTTAGCAGTTTGGGATTACCACTTAGCATGGATAGTGGATCAAGATTGTTCAAACCAATTTTGATATGGACTTATGTACTTTCAAGCAGATACAATTATTAAACATTTACTGAATATTTTCTAAACCTAGTTCTTCAAGATTTATCCTAGTAGCCTCTATGAAGGTTTCTTCCTGAGGATCTAGAGTGGATGAGGACAAACGTGACCCCACTGGACTATTCCATGGGCTTTGATTTTAATTTTATTAGATGCCATGGGTTTACAAGTGATACTTTTTGACTGCCAAGATTTGTAACCACAAGGACACTTTCCTTGGAAATATACCAGCAATTATCAATTGCAGATTATGACTACAATGCCAAGAAGAAGAATAAGAAGGAGATCCTTCATGAAATCCATCTCACTATTGGCAAGAGCAAAGTGATGCTCATGAAGAGAGAGGAGTAGCATTTATTGACCAAAAAATTTTCCTATCTCGACCTCAAGCTTATCTGTGACAAATGGAAGTATAATCTGGAAGGTCACATGTATTTTCAACACAAGCCACAAACATTTTGGGAGGAAAGACAAAATCCAATGGAGGGAAATGAAGGTGCTTATGTTAGCTTGGATTGTATAACATTTGTACGGTCTCCATGGCTCACTTTCTATTAAATCATGACAGATTTCAACCAAGGAATTCTAATGGATAAGTCCTTCAAACAAAAATTAAGGAAGGAGTGGTCTGTAAGGAAAGCGAATGACTTCTGGAGATATCGGTAGGAGATCAGGCAAATAGGCCCCTTATGTGGATCCATTCCCAAAGATGAAGAATTTGACAGTTATGATAGAGAGGTTGGGTTTGATTCAGATCAAGAGTTTGATTAGGACCTCGAAAAAGAATGTGTCCAAGGTTCCAACTTGTCGCCCCGGGCGATAAAAACTAGAAAGGGGAAAGAAAAAGAAGTATCATGAAAAAAGGAGTTGTAAGCCTCCTCTTCTACCAACATTCTGATAAAATAAAAATGGACATGACGATCTATAAGGAAGTCTTTGGTAGTTCAAGGAACCCAAGGTTCATCGGGGTCAGTCGTTAAAGGGTCTAGAACAATCGGTGCACCCTTTTTAAAGAGAAGGAGAATCCAAGACTTGGGTGGACAAGGATCCTTGGACAAGGAAGGTGAAGAAGTGGATTTTACTCTTCAACTATCTTCAGCCCTTGCAATCTAGGTAAGTTTTGCACCTTCTATTCTTTCTTGCACTGTTTCATTAGTATCTACAAACCCCTCATCCATAGAGCATAATTCTCCATCGATCGATTCTGACCCGCTTATCCTTGACACACCCTTTGCCATGTTTTCTGATGAGCCTCATATAGAAGCCCCACACACCAACCATGAGTCTTGTTCCATAGCTACAATTGACATTTTATTCACTTTATCTGAGGCCTAGGTTTCATTTTCGAAGCCACCTATGTTACAAGTTTCATCACCATTGCCTTCTTCTAGGCCTATGCCTCTATTTTCAACCATTGAAACCCTTACGCCAATGAAAAATCCTCATTCCACACAAATTTTTGAGGCATCTCGCCCTTCTCGTTAATATATTTCCCCTTTTCCTCTCCCCAAGCCCAAGCATCCGAAAGCACACCTTGCGCCACCCTTTATGGCCTCCCTGTTGGTGTCCCCATTGTTGTGCAAAGTATTGAATCCCTGCAGGTTCTATAGACTCAAATTGAATTAACTAGATAGGATCAGAAGGAGAGGAAACAAAAGCGATTGGCAAAGGCTATGACAGGTTTGACTATCTCAAAGTTGGAGACATGTTTTTATTGAAGAGCAGAGATCCTTGATGATTTTGGCTATGAAGCCATTAGTCTCCATGCCAGAGGGGGAGATGTAGTATGAAGGCTATGAGATCTAGACCTTAGGTCTGAACCTAAGTGATGTGCTCCCCCATGACAAGATAGGCCTGGACAAAGGCACACAAAAGGTGGTGTACACCAATTACACAAAGTTGGAAAAAAAATTGAAGAAGTGGGAGGCAGAGTTGATTAATGTAAAATCCACAATTGATAGGCACTAGGTGGAGATAAAAGCAAAGGATGCAGAGATTTCCCACCTCAGGAAGACACAAGATATGCAAGGCAAAGCAACTATATCACCTTACCCAGCTCAAACTGAAAAGGATTAGATTTTAGATGAGGTGGAAAAGATGACTCGTGAGGTTGAGACCGAGCACAAAGTAAAAAAATATTTAAAGGCCCAAATGCAAAAGGTTGTAGAGGAATTACAACAAAAGTATAAATATTTCATTGAAATTTCGAGCTAGAAGAACAACATATGTGTAGAATTGTAGAGAGAGGCAAAAGAAATGTAGGAGAAATGGTCTGAAGCAATAGAATGGATTAAGTAGCTAAGCAATTAATTAAAAAATGAAAAGAATGAGATGCAAGGCGAGCTGGCTAGTGCCTAGTGTTGGGAAATAGAGGAGCTTCAATGGGCTCAAACAAAGATCACTCAATTGAAGGAGGAAAAAAAGGTTAGGGAGTCTCAATTCCAATATGAATTAACTATTGGAAGACAATCCGAACTCCTTCCGGTGGTACAAAGGTTGTTATTTTCCCATTGGGAAAGGATTAAGGTTGCAAAAATGACCCTTAAACCAACTCTAAGATTTATAGCCGACGCATAAGAGTTAATCATAAAGGTTGGACCAAAAGTTGAACAAATATTGAATACAATTGCCACCTGTAGTGTTGAGTCAGGTAGAATAATAATCAAGTTGTATAAAGCAACTGAGGAGGCTTTGGTGAGCATTGGGATTCTAGACTAAAGAGAAATTTCCATGAAGGCAAATGAGTTCATCTTGTGCAACTAGGCTACTCAGAGGAGTAAGAGCTGTCAGTTGGCACTAACCAAGAAGGTCAGAAAAATAAGAGAGGATTTTAGAGCTTTTGTTTAATTGGGTTTTCCCTCTCCATTTTTGCCTGATGGAGTAGTACTCATTGAAGAACAACTCAGATAGGATTTTGAGGGAAATCAACATGACTAATCGAAACTCCAAAATTGAGCTCATCGCCTACAATTGAAGAGATTAAAGATGTGCTTATCCACTTGGCTTGACTCTATTCCCTCATCAGAGCGATACAAGCAAAGTGGGGAGCAGTATCCTTCAAGGAGATAATTGACCTCGATCAAGCTTCTCAGATGCTACACATGTTGGTTTTGCCTTCTAACATAGACTAGGAGTATCTACATTCTACATTACTCAAACTCTGAGGGATCACAAATTTCTTTTATCTTTTATGATGTTTTATTTCTCTAGGTTCAAGCCTTCACAGGAAAAGGCCCCCTATGAGTCACCAGAAACTGTGGATATTTTTTTCTCTTTTAAGTATGCTTGTTGCCTTCTCTTTATTCTTTCAGCCCTAAGGCCTTTTTGGCTTTTGTTTTCACCTCACCACATGTTGTTGAACAAGAAAAATGAGAGGGGGGGTGAATCAGTTATAGAAAATTTAAACTTCATAACATTCACTGGAACTTAGATCAATCACAATTCTTAACTCTACTAAAATGATTAACCATTAAGTGCAAGTACAAAAACCATCACACAAACATTGTAACACCTGATTTACATGGAAAACCCAATGAAGGAAAAATAATGGTGAGTATACACTATAGAGAATATGAAAATCGTTATAAAGGCTCAATGCCTTAGAAAAGGGCTCACTACCATAGAAAAAGGCTCATTGCCAAACAAGTACTCACTGTCCAATATGGTTAACCACCCAGAGGTCTCACTTCCATAGAGATACAAATAAGATAGAAGAGATACGTTACAGAGAGAAGAAAATATCAATGCAATAGAGAAATCCACCACAATTTTCTCAACCACTTGCAGACATGCTTGAATGATAGAGTCCACCTTCAGCTCACAACATCCAAAAACTTAAAATTTAGGCTTCACAATAATCTACCATACTCACATCACATACACTCACTTATTTGCATCTGCTACACATCTATTTGCTCTATTTCTTTGCACTCATCTCTTTTTTCTCCTTTCACCACTAACTCCTCCTATATTTATACCATCTTCAACTTTGAAACATATCCAAAGTCGGCCATCCATCATTACATTCAAATTAGGTCGGTGTCAAAACATCATAGGGTGGAATTAGAATGATTGCAATCCAAAGACACACTTTATGAGGACCCAAATAGGGCCCAACACACTTCATCAATTTTGAAGGTAGTGTTTCACACAAGGTCAACCAAACCAATGTAAAACACATAGAAAAATTAAGCACAATCCTTCTAGATACCAAAATTATATTCAACATGATCATAGAAAATTCATTATAGAGCTTCAAGTCATAAGAATTAACCATTGAAAAATACAAACCAACAACATTTCTCCCAGACCTCAACCAGAAGCACAGAAAACCACAGTTCACAACTGGTGAACATAACTCACACTGTACAATGAATCATAAGCCAAAAATTTGGATATAGTAGCTTCCAATAACCATGATCAACATATCTCAAGCACACACAAATAGAATAAAATCCTAGAGCAACCACTAAACACCTGCAATCTTCCTTGAATACAATTTTCTCAATATCCTCGTCATATACAACCAATAACCTGTATCAATGATATTAATGACAATAGAAACTAGTTGACATCAATGAAAACATATTGCAACAACTTCTTCATACTTGCAACAATCTCCCCCTTTGTCATTGATGGTAACACATGATGTGAAAACCCATCAAAGACAACATACTAGCTCTGAACATTCTTCTCATTATTTTTCTTTCTATTTCTCCCCCTTGGTCGATAATATTTTTCACATGATAATCATCATCTCTCTTTCTCTCTCTCTTTTAACATCTCTCTCATATCCCCCTTTGACATCAATGGAAAAGGAAAAAAATATTTTTGTATTGAATTCCCCTTTAACATTAAAAATAGAATACTCATACAATGACAACACATAACACTATCTGCTCCCCCTTAGAGGTAGCCACCAAAACACCAGTCTAGAAGAAAGATAGGTGCATAGATCCACCGAACTGATGTATCTCCATATGCATATAGTTCAAGAAAGGAGGGGAAATAACCCCTAAATTTTCTCGGAGATACTAAAAAATATTTTTAAGAAGATCCTTCATGAATATATCAACAATCTGATCCTTTGTAGAGACATAGTCAAGCTTTAATTTATTCTCCACAACCTTCTCTCTCAAGAAATGATACTTGATAGATATATGCTTTGTCCTCGAGTGCATCACTGGATTTTTTGAAATTTTAATTGCACTTGTGTTATCACATAAGATAGAAATAGGATCATCATACATCACTGTGATATATTTCAATGTTTGTTTCATCCATAGAACTTGTTTACAACAAGATGCAATAGTAATATACCCAGCTTCAGCTGTAGATAGGGAAACTGAAACTTTCTTTTTACTCAACCATGTTGCCAATCTAGAACCAAAAAAGAATGCACCACCACTTGTACTTTTTTTTTTTTCTACACATCCAGCTCAATCTATATTTGTATAAGCACTTAGTGTAAAGATAGTATCTCTAGGATACCACAATCTATAATCCAGAGTGTCATTCAAATATTTGAATATTATTTTAACAGTAGCAACATGTGTTTCCTTAGTATCTTCTTGAAATCTAGCCACACGACAAACACCATGAATAACATCTGATCTAGTAACAGTCAAATACAACAGTCCACCAATCATAGATCTATACTTTCTCTGATCAGCCTTAGGTGAATCATCATCTTTACCTAATTTGCAACCAGTCACCATAGGAGTGCATACCGATTTGGAACCATCCATCCCAAACTTCTTCAACATCTCTCTCACATACTTAAACTGTGAAATAAAGATTCCTTTCTCTATTTGATTAATTTGCAGCCAGAGAAAAAAATTCATCTCTCCAAACATAGACATTTCAAATTCTTTTTGCATCTCTTTTGCAAACATTTTACACATAGTTTCATTTCCTTTAAAAATAATGTCATCAACATATAAAACCACAATCAAGATTTTTTCATTTTCAACTTTAAAGTATAGGTTACTATCTGTCATACCTTTGTTGAAACCTTATTGAATCAAGTACCTATCTAACCTTGCATACCAAGCTCTAGGAGCTTGCTTCAATCCATATAAAGCTTTCTTCAATATGCAAACTATATCTAGTTGATCTGACAAGTGAAATATTTTTGGTTGTTCCATGTAGACCTCTTCTTCTAGCTCACCATTCAAAAATTATGACTTGACATCTGTTTGATAGACCTTGAAATTTTTATGAGAAGAAAATGCTAAGAAAATCCCGAGAGCTTCCATTCTTTCCACCAGAGAAAAAGTCTCATGAAAATCTATGCCTTCTACTTGTGAGTAACCTTTACACACAAGCCTTGATTTTTATTTTTTTCTTACCATTTCTCCATTCTCCTTCAACTTATTTTGAATACCCACTTTGATCCAATAATGTTTTTGTCTGCCGATCTTGGGACCAATTCCCAAGTTTGATTCTTCTTAATCTGCATAAGTTCTTCCTTCATAGCTTCCATCCAATTCTCATCTTTACATGCTTCACTTACAGTCTTTTGTTGAATGTTAGAAAGTAAACACATATTTACTTCACCAACAACAACTCTGCTTCTTGTCAATACTCTTTTTGTCTTATCTCCAATGATCTAATTTTCTGAATGATTCTTCCACACATATATAGGTGTCTTAGGGAACACCATTGGAGCTTCTTCTTCTTCATTTTTCTTCTCTTGCTCATCCTTTTCTTGTTCTTCCATAATTTCTCCAATTCTAACACAATTAGGTTCATCAAATACATATCCATCAATGTCAATTGAATTATTCATTGCTTCATCAACCTTGACATCTATGCTTTCTACAATCTTCCTCAATATTTTATTGAAACATCTATAAACCTTGCCTCTAGTAGAATATCCAAGAAAAATGACTTCATCACTTTTTGCATGAAACTTTCCTAAATTTTCTTCATCCCTTCTAATATAACATTTTCTTCCAAATACCTTGAGATACTTAATAGTACTATAATTCTTCCACACCATAGCTCATAGGAGGTCTTTGTATTGTTTTCTCTTGCTTGAATTTGATTGAACACATAAACAAAAATGTGAATAGATTCTCTCTAGTAAAATTCCAGTAGACCTACCTCAGTAATCATTGATCTAGTGGCCTCTTGAATTATTTTGTTCTTCCTTTCAACAACTCCATTCTACTGAGGAGTTCTCGGAGCAAATAATTGTCTTTTAATTCCATGCACTTCAAAAAACATATTAAACTCATGGGAAGTGAATTCATCACCTCTGTTAGACCTTAAGCATTTTATCCTCAAATTTACTTCATTTTCAACCATAGCTTTGAATGTATTAAATCTATCTAATGCATTTGATTTCTCTCTAAGAAATGTAACCCACGTATATCTAGGATAATCATCAATCAAAAGCATAAAGCATTTTTCACCTTGTAGACTTCTCACTCTTGTAGGACCATAGAGATATGTATGAATTAAATCCAGTAGTCCAGTGGTGGGTTGTTCCTTTGATCTGTAATGATTTATTGCTTGCTTCCCAAATTGATAATTCTTGAAAATAGCATTAACATGCTTTTTAATCCTTGGTAAATCTCTCATGGCTTGAACTGCACTAATCTTCACCAAGTTATCAAAATTCATATGACACATTCTTTGATGCCACAACCATTTTTCATTAATCTGAGTCATAAAGCATCGTCCATCATCACCCTTAAGTTGATAGATATTTCCTTCATATTTCTTTCCTATAGAAATCACTATTCTGTATCCTTTTCAAATCTCACATATTTCATCCTCAAATACAATATTATATCCTTTCTCACAAATTTAGCTTATAATTCATCAATATTTTCTTCATCGAGATCTTCAGCTTTTGTAGCCTTAAAAGCAATTTCTGATTTGGATCAATTTCTCAAATTCAACTTTCTCATCTCATAAAATAGAGTTCCTAACAATTGATCTTTAGCATAAGTCTTGTAATCTATATTTTCTTCAATAAAACATACCTTTTCATTGTAAGCATCAAGGAGAGTTCTAAGAATCTTCTTTACAATTCTGGATTCATCTATTGTAGCACCAAGTCCTCACATTATAGCTACTACATTATCCAATATTTGTACATAAGATTTGACATTGTAATCTTTTGGTCTAGTACAAACCATAGCATACATAAAACTACCAACTGCACTTTGTTAAGGAACTCTACTCATTTCTATCATCTCTAATGGAGATGTTGGACAATCTAAAATAGATAACTTTGTTGCAACAAAAAGGGGAACACACAATGGTCTACAATTTTGCATGTTAAATCTCTGTAAAATTAAATTGACATACTTACTTTGGCCAAGCCATAACTTTCTGTTCACTCTATCTCATTTAATTTCCATCCCAAGAATATGCCTAGCTGCACCAAGGTCTTTCATTTCAAATTTAGTAGCAAATTGAGATTTCAGTTTTGAAATCATACCTTTCCCTTTGTCAATAATTATCATATCATAAATATATAATGCAATAAAAAATAAACGATCACCATCATTTTTATAATAAACACAATGATCTGATTTAGAACTCTCAAATCCCAAACTCAACACATATGTATCAAATTTTTGGTAACACATCCTAGGACTTTGTTTTAAGCCATACACAGATTTCTTCAATTTGCAAACCAACTTACTTTTACCTTTCACCACGTTGTGCTTTGGCTGTGTCATATAAATATCCTCCTCCAAGTCACCATGAAGGAAATAAAAATTTCAAATCTATTTTCTCAACCTCTAAATCATAAGCAACAACAATAGAAAGTAAAAATCTAATGGATGTCATTTTTGCAACAGGAGATAATATCTCACCATAATCAACACCCTTAACTTGAGAGTAACTTTTCATAACCAACCTTGCTTTGTACTTATCAATACCTCCATCTGAACCAATATTTTTCTTAAACACCCATTTGCAACCAACATGTTTCCATCCTTCAGGTAATGGTACAAGATCTCATGTATCTATCTTGTTTGTTTTGAGAAGTTTGCAAGTTCTTGATGTTCGTTTGATCTAATGTTTGAGACAATGTTTTTGAAATACAATTTATAAAACACAACAAACAAAGTGTATGACTTGATTGTAATGTTTTGATCAAAATAGGCCAAAATCAACCTAATGTACATTGGTAATAACACTTCAAGAAGTTTTATCCCTAAGGTCAAAGCTAGTGGTAATATTTTCACACCCAGAACTTGGAAGCTCCTTCAACTCAAACGTAGTGACACCCAAATGGATGTATAAACTTAAGTCTTTGCGAGAGTGGACAGATATGGGCCTCCTAGCATGGAAGAATAACCCAAATCACCCTTTCCCTAGAAAGCTACAAGTAGCTTATGCTAAGTTGGGGATTTCTATCTCAACTCAAAGGAGTTCATATGGTGAGTAAAAAGCTTCAGGGTATGGTGTGCATACCTTGCATTGAAAATATCACCAATACACGATCAATCCATAAGGTGGGAAGCTACTATAATATTTTTAGTCGCTATTCAGGGAACTCAATGCCTTGCTAGCATCTAGCAAGCTACTTAATATTTGGTGTGGAGCCTAACTGGTCTCCAAGTGGGAGATTGTTGAAATGTGGTGACTGATCATGCAAATACTATACACTCTTTACGTATCCTTGTCGGGGTTCATGGGTGGAGCCCCTAATTTTTTTCCCCTTTTGCATGTCAAGGGGTCGGTAGTTAATTTTTTGTTAACTGACAAATGAAAAATGACTTTAAAAAACCCTAATTCTAGAAGCTTCCAAAAAGCTTGTTATAAGTGGTTGGGATGTAAGTTGTGGTATGGTATTCATGAGATTGTAATATGTTTTGCATTGTATAATAAAATCATTGGATGGCTGAGTTTATGTGGATGTGGCCCATATTGGATGGATCATGTTAAAATTTTGTGTTGATCTCTTTTGTTTTATTCTTCATTTTTATTTCTAGGTTATTTAATCTGCATATAATTGTTAATGTTTATTGCCCCAATCTTCCTAAACCCTAACACTTAAGGATTTAACAACTCCTAATAGGGGACTAGTTATACCTCACATAAATGTGGATACCTCCCCATTCTGAATGGCCGTGTCAGCAAGGTACTCACTAGTTAGACCTAGGATTTAGCTGAAGTCAATTTATATAGAGGCCCAAGGGAAATATTGCTTTGGGTCACCTTGAGTTCTCCAGTGCAGGATGTATTTCAAGGCAGGCTTGAGATAAAGGTAATGATGTAAAAAAAGAATGCAAAGAGCCCAAAGTGTTTCTTGTCACCCAGGATCATCAAAAGACGCAACGGGAAAGGATACATACTTAGCTTGCTAGTCACGATGAACATAGTAGACAATTAATAGCAATTTGATTTTAAGCCCAAAAATGAAGTGTTTAAAGATAGCATTTCATTTTTTAAATGCACCAAGTTCAAATATTTGAGACTTCAAGAAAAGAATGCCATAAATCAATTGTTTTTTATTTCAATCAGAAAAGATGAAACATTCGATTTTATGCACCAAAATGAAATGTGAAATATTGTAACCAAGTTTTAATGCACCTGAAACATAGATTTTTGGCACCTTAATGCATTATTACGCTTCTAGGGTTTTTCACCTAAAAGGAGAAAGATGGGCCAAAATGTTAATGTTTTTTTTTTGGTAAATCACTACCTTAGTGGGTAGCACACTTTGTATTAATGTCAAAGCATTTACATCAAATGAGAAATTTACACCAGCCAACACTTCTAGATTACATTAGATGTGAAAACACCTTCTTTTGCTACACTTAGTTTTCATTGACCTTGCCTCAACAACACACCACAAGAAGAACACTTTGGGGATTGGCTACTTGCCTAAGGTGCCTTTAGATGGCATTTCCATTAAGGTCCATTTCCAGAATTACTTCCAAACCTACTCAACACATAGGATGATTTGAAAACACCTTACCAACTTTTTGGTCCACACCAATCTTCGAGAGAAAATTGGCCACCCCATTTGCCTCCTTATAAACATGTTTTATGCTATAGTCCCCTACTTGATCCAAAGCTGCAATGATTTTAGTAACCCACATGTTTAATCTCCAGTTTGGTGTAGATCATGTTGTTATAGCTTTTATCACAATATGTGAATTGCCTTCAATATCTATGCCCCACTTGGAATTGTCATCACAATAATTTATCCCTTCGAGCAATGCTGTGAATTTCGCTTTGTTGTTGGAGCCTGGAGGTAGCCTTTTTGAGAGCACGCAAATGACAGCACCTTTCGCATTTCTCAAGACAAATCCTACCCCAAAAGGACCCGAATTTCCCGTAGAGGCCCCATCGAAGTTCAATTTCAATTTGCCATTGGGAGGGAGGGACCATTTTGGTTTCCCCCTTCCCCATTTGTTGTGAAGCAAGAACCCTTTAGGGGATTCTATCAATGGACTATTTCTGATCATGGCTTGATCCCATGCCATAAAAAACTTATATTTTTTGATTATGGGAGTGACATTAAAGTGCTCACAAACCCCCCTTTCAATTTTGACGAGGACCCCCCTTAAAGGAGTTTTCTTTTCTTTGAAAATACGCGCATTCCTTCCTTTCCAAAAATGCCAAATTATCATAGATGGGACTTCCATCCACAACCAAGCCATAACCAACCCTTTGTATAGCATGGTCCAAGCTTGGAAGACTTCATAAAACGTGTTCTAAAGAGGTCCACACCATCCCAATTTTGAGCCAAAAAAATTCCAGCATGCCTATGCCATTTCGCACTGGAGAAATATATGGGAAGCAAACTCCATACTGGCCTCAAACAAAATGCATCTATGAGGTCCTTGTATACCGATACTCTGGAGCCTTTCCCCTATTATTATCCTTTCATACAAAGCTATCCACGCAAAGGTCGCAGCTTTTGGGAGCACAAACTTGCCCCAACAAAGTTGTGATGGCCAATCTTGATTTGAAAAAACTTCCCACTGAATTGCATAGCCAAGCTTAGTTGAGTATTCGCCTATGTTGGCTACACACCACTTGATGGTGTCCAGAAGCCCTGTGAAAATAATTTTTCTTCTTGCAAGTTCGACATCAATCTTTATTCTTTGGACTAATCCTAGGAAGGAAAAATATTTCCATTCAAATACAATTCTCCCCCTATCCTGCCAAATGTTTACATAACCCTTTAGAAACTTCCCATAGTGCAGCGATGAAACTACTATTGAATCCTCCATGCCTGGAAACTTTTCCAATGGTTCATAACCATTCCATGAATCATGCCAAAAGTCCACCCTGCTACCATCCTGCACTGCCCAAGTGAGGTGCTCAGTTATGATTGACCTACAGTTGAACAAAAAATTCCAAACTGCTGACCCCTTCTATAGATTGGCAATCATGAGCACCCTTTCACTTTCCTAAGAGTCCAGATACTTTTCCTTAAGAATCTTGCACCAGGTGGCATCGTGGAATTTATACATTCTCCAAATAAATTTTGCACTGAATGGCTTATTTTGCATTTCCAAGCCTCTAGCCCTTGCACCCCCTTTGGCTTTTGGCTTCAAAACCATCTCCCAACCCAACAGAGGAATCTTATTCTTCTCATGGGCCCCTTTCAATAGGAGCTTTTGTTGAATTCCTTTAAGGTGATTAGCCACCTTTTTTGTTAACTGCAGGCAAGAAAGCATAAAAATTGGAACCGCAGCCACAACCGCTTTCATCATTGTCAATCTGCCTGCTAAGGTTAGCCACTTGCCCCACCAATTTTCTATTTTTGACTTGTATTTCCTAATGGTATCCTCCCATAAACCCAGTTTGCATTGCAAGGTGAAGAGAGGAATCCCCATATATCTTTCTGGAAAAGAGCCAATATTGAATCCTAATCGAGCAACAATTATGTGCTAGACCCTCATGCTCATATTAAAGAGATATATTTCTGATTTCACTTTATTTATTTTCTGCCCTGATTCAAGTTCCCGATGTGCTAAAGTTTCCCCAATTACTTCAGCTTCCTCCAACGATGCATGACCACATAAGGAGGTGTCATAAAAAAAAAATGGTGCATGATAGGTGGCACAACCAATGAAACTTCGACACCTTTCCACCGGCCAGATCTGTGCTTGGACTTTATATAACAACTTAGAGCCTCTGCCCTCAACACATATAGGAACAGTGATAATGGATCACCTTGACGTATGCCCCTAACACTACCAAAGAAATTGCAGGGTGCCCCATTGATGATTACTGAATATCTTGGCAAGGAAATACATACAAACACCCAATTTAGCCATTTCTTATCGAATCCAAGATGCTCCTTCACCTTGAGCAAAAAACGCCATTGCACTTTGTCATAAGCTTTACTCATATCAAGCTTGACCACCATTCCTTTCTTTGCAGATTTCTTAAGGGTATGAAGAATTTCATGCGAAACAATGATACCATCCAAAATGTTTCTACCTGGTATAAACCCACACTGCTCTTGTGAGATTATGCTAGGAAAAATTAACTTTAGCCTATTAGCCATTACCTTCGACACAATTTTATAAATCATGTTGCACAGAGAAATTGGTCTGAAATCTATAAAAGATTCGCAAACCTCCTTTTTCGGTATTAAGACTATATTGGTATTATTTAGATCCTTAAGCATGCTTGACTTACGCCTCAATTCCTCCACTACACTATGTAGCTCCCTGCTAATAAATTCCCAACAAACTTGGTAGGAAAGAGCACTAAATCCATTAGGGCTAGGGGCCTTTTCCGACTACATTTGAAAGGTTGCTGCTTTAACTTCCTCTAGAGACACCTTCTCCACCAGCATTGCATTCATTTCTGCATTCACCTTTGTGCTCACAGTATCCAAAATATGGAACACCCACCACTCAGCTTCACCATTCTCCCCCAAGAGTTCTTTGAAGAAATCCACCCCTGCCTTCTAGATATTATCCTCTTCGCTAAGCATTTGGCATTGCTTATATTTTACCTATACAATTATGTTCCAACTCCTTTTTATTTTTGTTGAATTATGAAAAAAATGTGTATTTAAATCACCTTCCTGTAACCACATATCCCTTGACTTGGTTCACCAGTAGATTTCCTCCCTAGTTAAAACTTCATTGTATTGAGACATCAAGCTCTTCTCCTCTTCAAATTCTTCCAATGTCATCTTGCCTTATGATCTTCTCACTCAATTCTGCAAGAGCTTCCTCTAGTCTTATCTTTTCTTCAAAAATGTTTTTAAAAATTGTTTTATTCCACTCTTTGAGATTTTTCTTCATTCGATTGAGCTTCTTATGGAATATGAACATTTTGGAACCTTGTAGGTTTATGGGTTCTAGCCACCAGCTTTTAAGGAGATCCAAAAAACCTTCACTTCTCAGCCACATTTTTTCAAACCTAAATTGCCCCTTAGTTTGTTTAGCCTTCTCCACAATGAGAAGCTCCACAGGAAAGTGATCTGATATTGGTGAAGGTTGGATTAAAGCCTTCGGAAAAAAATCTTCCTACAACCACACTTCAGAAACTAGAAACCTGTCTAGTCATTCAGCAATACTAGTGAACCCTTTTCTCCTATTAGTCCACGTATAAATGCCATTTGGAGTTTTAATATCTATCAAATTACTTTTATCAACAAAATATACAAAATATTTTTTGATTGCAAAATTTTCCTCGAACCTCCATTTTTTTCAGATAGATCTAAGATTGTATTAAAGTCCCCCCCCACTATAGTTTTGGAATTATTGAGCTCTTTTAGAATGGAGCACCAAACAACTTTCTTATCCTCTATTCTAACCGAAACATAGATATTGAAAACACATAGTTTTAGATTGGTTACCTTTGAATTTACCTCCATTTTCATCCATGAGCGATGCCTTGTTATGATGTTTATATCAGTTTTTGAATCATTCCATAGGACTCCAATCCTTCCAGATGCTCCTTCAGCATTAACAAAATCGCCTCTCCACCTTTTGCAGTACTTTACAAATGATGTCAGTTCTTGGTCCATCAACTTTGTCTCTTGCAACAATATGACATTTGCATCCAAATATTCTAACTAGTGTTTCACCAGTCATCTCTTGTTAGGGGCATTCAGGCCCCTAAAGTTCCATGTGAGGAACTTCGTCTTCCCTCAAGGGAGGTGCATCCTCCCTTGGACCTTGTCATATATTATTTTATTGAGGACTGATCCCCTTTTTGTGCTTCCTCTTCACATTTTTGTTTGTTTGTTTTTCCACCAGTCCTAACACCCGCAGGCTTCTTTGTTGTCTAGCAGATGCTTCTTGGCTCCACAATATCTAGAATTTCCTTTGCCTCTTGGTCAGACTCATCCTCACTTTCAAAAATTGCATTCAAATTTTTTGTCACGCCATTCTGCAGCAGCGAAATATCTGATAACAGTTTTTGTTCATATATTTCCCCTTCCTCCATATTCGCATCGGTTGTAGAATCTCTTGAGGCGATCGAATCCACCACCAAAATTTCCCACTCACCTTTTTATGCTTCATTTTGGTCTTCAGACACGCCTGTCACTTTATTGATCTGGCCTTTTTTATGCCATACTTCCTTAGCCTTCTTTTTCTTGTTCCAGAAATTTGTTTCATTATGGTTTCGCCGTTTACAAATTATACAAAAAAAATTGATTTATTCAACTTCAAATTCTTGCTTCCAAACACCTTTTTCGGTAACCAATGATATCTCCTCCAGTATATCATGAATGGCTAGGATTTGGATTCTTGCGTATATCAAGCTTTCATTATTTATGAGATCAATGTCGATTGCAAGCCCCATGTAGTCCCCAATTTTGGTGAGGCATCAACTAGACCAGTATTCATATGGTAAGTTATATAACTAAATACACATCTGTCCATTCTATGGATTACAAAGAAGAGGATTGAAGTTCCTCTCCCATTTTTGTAGATAGAGAAAACTTTCGCCATTTTTCCATCCAGCATTACTTAAAAATTTCTCCCTTAATTATTCACCCTCCATTGCAACAATGAAAAAGCCTTTGGGTAGAAAATTTATTATTATGTTTCCATGCCAAATTTTTACTACCCATTCCTCGATTTCTTTTCGTGTGTAGCACTTACCCAAAAAATGTCCAATGACGATAGTTTTTTCAAAAACTTCTGCATCTTCTTCCACAATCCCTTTTAGATCTACTGAGATTTCCTTCTTTCCACTCAATAGTTTCTCTTCTGCACCGATTACATGATTGTTATTTAGTGGTTCCTTCCTTCTTTGACTACCATTGATGCCTTTGCCAAATTCAAGCCTCCTATTCTGGTTTACCACACCCTGTTCTTCTTCCGCCATCTCCATTGTCTTCCAGATACTTAAAAAAATTCAAAGAACTACTATTTTGCCAAAATGTTAATGTTACATTAAAATATTAGGGGTTAATAGGGGTATAGATGTGCGTGAAATGTATCTAAGTGTTGGAAACTAATTAAATAAACTATTTATTGAATGTAAACTATTGAAATGCAAGAGTGTTTGAAAAAACATTGAGATATGCAAACATTAAATTAAACAACCTATGAAAGCTTATGAAACAAGATAGAAAATTGTAAAAATGAAAGTATGCATTTGGAAAATGGAAGAGGTTAGAGTGAAGACTATAGATGTCCCAAAAAATTTACAAAATTTGACTTTTATGCCTGGTGGGACACTTGTGCCAAGATGCATGACCTAGTCCTTTTTCGAGGTGATTTTCAGAAAACTGCTCCAGGGACTGTTTCAGCCAAATGGGTATCAAGATCCATAGAAATCTCTAAAAAAGGTGCGTAGTGGGACTAGGTCACGACAGCTGGCGGGAGTGTCCCTTTTTCCTTTTAAGAAGATTCGAAGGAGGAACCTGTAGACCTCAACTTGCACTTATGCTCCTCTAAGTGTTCAGACCAGAAACCTTGATTTTTGGCCTATAGGTGTCTTTTTGTGGATTTTTTGCCCTAGATAACAAGGAGGTGTCTTCAACAAGTCTTTAACCCATTCTTCAAGCCTTCCAAACTACCTAAATCTGAAAACACACCAAGAGGGAGAAGAGAATGTTGATTGTTAGGGCATGGGGGCTTGCCTTGGTCAAGCCCCTTTTAGATAATTAAATAAAATGATGAAACAAGATAAGAAAGCATGAAATGTAAAATAATGTACTTATTACCTTGCCATGATGATAGATCTTGAGTTGCTACAAAAATGGTTGTGTTTTCAGCCCCTTGAATGTTTCAGAAATGTGTCTTGGTGACTTAGAACGTGGAAACCCTAGCTTGCTTGAGAAGAGTGGTGAATGAAGAGTGGAGAGTGAATGAGAGAGTTGTGAATAAAGATGAATTAGGGTTTTGAGGCTTATTTATATGAAATCCACCTAAAACACCTGTTATTTGATCCTCAAGGCCGACATGAAGGAGAAATAAACTAAAACCCTAACTTTTCCCAATCAAAACCTCAAAAATAGCTCCAATGGGACTAGGTCACCACCTTGGCTGACCTAGTCCACCTGGACAGTACTAATTCACCCAGATGGGTGACCTAGTCCCATAGGGGCCCTTTTGCCAGCTGGATTGTTCAGGAGTGAATAAATTATGTTTATATGATGATTTTATTAGATATTTGATCAAATTAAGCCTTGGGATGCATCATAAGGGGTCATAGGGGCCTATTAATGATAATGACAAAGGTGATTAAAGGTCCAAAATCCATAAGCAAGGGCCCAAATGAGTTAAAAGTGTCAAGGCTACAGTTTTTGGTGACCCATTTAGCCCCCACTTTAGTGAGAGGGTGAACTTGCTTCAAACTCATACTGAAGTAGCCCAATGGAGATGGTGAAGAATGACAAAGATGAAGAAGGCGGTCAAGCCCCTAGGGTTCAAGATTCTAAGTCAAATTGACAATAGTGCTAAAGGACACATTCAAGGGTGAATGATTTGTAGAAAAATGAGATACATGATCATGTTATGACAAGGACTAGAAGGAAAGAAGAACGAGGTGGAAAAGCTGCACTCACTCTGGGGCCACATAACATTAGGTTGTCTGTGGGGTGAGTTGTCCCAAATAAGTGGTTTAGTGAGAAAGTCATGCTAGTGTGCCAGCTTCCCACCACATAATGAGAAAGTCATGCCAGTTTGTCAGCTTCCCATTATACTAACCATACCAAAGTCACCTCGCTTGATAACTTTGATAAGGCACCACAATGCTTTTGTAAATGCTTTAGAATATTATGTGAATATTTTGTTGAAAAGGGATTTTGCTTCATTCATGCTAGGTCTTCTTGTTAGGGAGCATTGTGCCTAATGTCTCCAAGAGAGGAAAAGTCAGTGTGTTAGATTAGTATCTATTTGGATGCTTGATTCGCATTAGGCCATTGCAATTGATCAGACACTCTTGGAAGGCATCAAACCCAATGACACCACCAATAAGAGGACACATCACAAGGAAGGAAAAACCACACCATGAAATTTTGTGAAAAGATGTCAGCTATAAATGTCCTCACTTTAAAGTGGCTGCCACACCATCTCTATGAGAAATTGCTTTAAAGTAGACAAGGATGGGTAGGAAGACATGAGAGCTAACTTGGAAAGCCCTATGCCAAGTCATATGTTTCCAAAGTGGGCTACTTTATGAAAAGGGAGAGTATGCCACATGTGAGTCAACTTAAGACATGTCGTCCACATCCCAAGCTTGCTCTTATAAGTTTATGAAAGGTTAACAACTAGTCAAAGGAGACAATGACAAGTGACATACAAGGAAAAGGCTACTGAATCTATTTCCCCCACTTAGTGTAGGACAAAGGTGATCTGAGAATGGATGACGATATTTTGCTCCTCGCAAGGGATGTAAAACATGCAATAGTGAGTATGCAAGGATCCTACAACTATATGGTAAGGAGCAATAACTAATGTTATTTATGGGGATGAGTAAACAAAGTGTTAGAAAATTTAGCCTTGATGGTATACACTTTGTCATATATATGAGTAATGTCATTGTAACTTGGTTGAGGTGAAATGTTATACTTAGGTGGGGGAAAAATTAGAGGATGCTTAAGAGGTCCAATAGTAGATGGAGATCTAATGGACATTTGCGTATGCATAACCTTAGTAGGTTGGGGTTGATGTATCTCTAAGAAAGGGTAATTGAGTATCATCTTTTTACCATTACCCAAGGAAGACACATTATTATTGTGTGAAAGGAGTGCAACCATTTTGTTTCTTGTACCATGATGCCTTCCCTAGTAGGAGAGTGTTTAGGAGAACTACAAAAAAGATGTTCAAGACATTCATTATTCGGTTCTACACTATTGACTTCATCACAAGTAAGGGAATGATCGATGGTTGGATCTTGAAACACCATAATATCTTATTTCCTAATAGGAGAGATATTAGGAGAGGGGGAAAGTTGATTGTTGTGATTTTTGATGGTTGCATTCTTTTCCTCTAAGGTGTTATTCTCTTGTGCCATAGTATCGATCCTAGGAGGAGAGATTTTTGGAAAGTGGCAAACAACATGTTCATCACATGCCATGATTAGATTTGGTAATGTAGCTTCATCGCTCATAGGATAGGAATTAAGAGAAGGATAACTAGGAATTATATGGTTACTGTTGATGCAAAAATTTGCATGGGCAACAGCCTTATGGGAAACTTAGCTAATGGGGGATTTGTGCGCATAGCTAAGTGACCTCTGGGTTTTATCGAAGTCGGCTCTTCACTTTTATGGGGGGAGGTAAAGGGTAAGAAGGATAACATGAAATAATCAAACCTAAACTAAGGCGATGTGCCAAATCAAAAGAGAATTAACTAAGCACAATGCTGAAACAAAGGCTTGAATAGTAACTGTTGTTTATCAAATAGATGCTTCTAAACATAACTAACATAAGAACATCAATTCATTTGCATAGCATAACCAATACAACATAGGCCAACACAGAAGAGTTATAACATGATTTGTATTTTATTGAGTTGCATGAAGATTACAAAAGATTGAAATAGACATTCAAATACTTCAGGAAATGAAAGAAAAATTTAATATCCTATTAAATGCATGAAAATAGAGAGGCCGAATTGATTGGCACGGTTTGCAAGTTCAAGTTCAATAGAAAATATTACAAAGACTAATTCCCAGTGCTCGGGAAATTTAATCTATCTAACAACAACCTATAAAATGAGGAAAAAGGCTTCTTAAATAAGCCAACCCACCACCTGAAATCCCAACAAAAAGGTGCCATGGGGAAGCCATCAACAACCCAGATATTCTGGAGTTGACACCAATAGAAAGATCATCCAACAAGCGCATCCCCACAAAAACTTGGACCATGCAGCAACAAAAGAGAACACGTGGCAATAGAAGGGAACACACAACAATAGAACAGAAACTGAAGCACAAGTGTCACACCCAAGATAACGGATGAACAAATGAGTGCCACGCGTCGAACACATGGAGCTCGAAAAAAGATAGGTGAGATGGCTCAAAAGAAAACTCCAACAGGAAGCCACGTGTTCCAACACCCAACAAAAGAAATTGCAGTGTGGGCCCAACTCAGAAAGAGTCAGGCGAGCACCATGCGTCGAACACACGAAGCCCAACAAAAGATAGGTGAGACGACTCAAAAGAAAACCTCGACAGGAAGCCACGTGTTCCAATGCACAACAAAAGAAACTAAAGTGTGGGCCCAACTCAGAAAGAGTCAAGCGAGCGCCACGCTTAAAGCAAACAAAGCTCGACAAAAGAAAAACCATACGGCCCAACAAAAAGCTCCAATATGAAGCCATGTGTTCCAACATTGAGAAACTATGAGCAATAAGGAAAAGGAAAAGCCATGAATTGAAAAGAAAACCGTGAAGGCAGTGTGGTGCATGAACAAACATTCATAGTTTGGCGACTCATGGGGGCATTTTGCCTGCAAAATGGAGAATTCCAGAAACTCTGGTCTCGCAGACTAGTCTAACTTCATCATAATTGCTCACAGCTGAGAGAGGGTAGTCTGAAGGCCAATCTAGACTTTAGTTTATGGCACAAAGAGAGTGCGCAGATTTTCATGTGCCATGTTAATTGCCTTAAAAGGCAATATGCTAGATACCTTAGCCTCCAACTCAAGCTGGAAAAAGAGCTACGCTAGCTGATGCACTATGTTTTCAATATTTTTGGCCATCGAAGATTGATCAAAGGATTGGAAAACAGACATATCCTGCTTCTTCTCCTCGATCCTTGGAATGATTTGGTCGATTCTTGCTACTATTTGATCTACGATGAAGGACAATGGAAGCCCTCATTGAGTTAAGCGAGAAAATTTTGCCCACATATCACTGGTAATCTGGGTTAGCTTGGCCCTGCACTCTCCCACATGTTGGATGGCCTCGTGCATAGAGATGAGAATATTTACGCCCATGGCCTCCGTTGTTTGATCTTCGATTCCCATGCTACTCAATGCTTCATCGAAGACTGTTTATAATTTTCCCAATAATCGCCTGGCCTATAGAACTTTATCAGAAGTCATGTCCTACACCTGCTACATCATTTTGTTAACCACCTCACATAAACTGGTTGTCTGCACCATAAATTTTAGAGTGGGTTGCAATATAAGGCATAATGCTTTGACCTTATCCCAGTATGATGCATATAGCTCCTTGGAAATCTCCAGTGAGTTCATTTGAGGTGTAGGAGGTTGGGCTCTCAAAAGATCCAATTCTAAAGTTTTGCTGCTCAGCTCTTCCTTCAACTCTGCCACGCTTCCCTCCAGGACAAACAACCGATTCCTCATAGCAGAAACCTCTCTCTCCTTCTCTTCCAAGGCCAATTCAACCTGCCTCTGCTTCTCAGTTTCGTGCTCTAAAGTGGCATTCATCTCATTTACTTCTTCATTCATACTCTGTCGGAGATATTTTAGGCCATCATTTGCCTGCTTCAAGTCATCACAAAGGGCCACTTCAGCCACTCGGCATTGATCAATCTCTTTTCGTAGGGCTAGAACAACCTCTATGCCCAAAGCTTGAAACTCATTCACTTTGTTTTCAAAATCATTCTTTTCATTTCGTAGCCGATTGATTTTCACTTCCTAGGCCTTATGCTTATTTTCCTAGATATCAACCTTTCCCTTCAACTCTTTCATTTGCTCATCCTTTTTCTTCATCTAGCGACTGAGCTTGAGGAAGTTACTACCCTCTGGGTCTCCTCCATTAGTTCAATTTTATCCTTTAGAAGAGCCTGTTGCAAATCCAACCCTATGACATTGACAAAATAATCCGTTGGCAACATTTCCCCGACTGGTTTGATCACATTGGGTGTAATATTTACAAACATCAAAAAAATTGGCCTTTGTTGAAAACGGTTTGCAAAAGAGGATCCACTTGTCTGCCTGCATCCTTTTCTCTCCTCTTATGTATTCGGCTCACCCGGGCACTTTTGTTTGCATCCACCTACGAAAAATATTCCTGGGGCGAAATACCTAGCCCACTAGCAAAAGGGAACTCCCGGGGAAATTCTAGCAGGAAAGACAACGCACTCAATGTATCTGCAGATTTGGTAGGCCTCGTAATAGTTGCAAGGGAGAAAGGTGGAATAAATTGATTACCCGAAGATGATGAAAACATGGAGGGAAGAAAGGTTGGGGAAGCACTTATAAACATGCTGGGTTTTGGGGATACAAATTGTTGACTCAGAGGGTTAGGACGTGCAACTATTTGTGTTTCAAGGGTGGGAGAAAAGGAAGGAGATGGAAACGGACCCCCAGGAGAAATAATATTGGTCTGCCTTGGGTAACCAATGATGAGAACTGGTGCAAAATATGTAGTAGGGGCAAACACGGAGGAGACTAAAGACATAGAAGAGAGGGAAGAAGGGGGAAAACATACCTGGGCTTCTCGTAGACTAGCAACAGGTACCACTACTTCTTCACGTAGTGACTCTTCTCCTTTTCCAGCTTCCTTTGTTCGTGGCCTTTTCTCCTCCAAAGAACTTTCTAGATCCACAATAACCTTTTGGTGGTGTCTGACACTTCTTGGCCTCTTCATGCCGCGACTAGAGGAGCTAGTGGGCTCCAACATCTATGTATTTGAAGAGTCCTCCTATTGTGACTATTTTCCACTGATTGTCGCTCCTTGTGCAGGATCTTTTTCAACTATGGGAGCCCTCTGGGCTACCTCTTCTCCATGCTCCGGAGCTGCACTTTCCACCTCACCAAACTTCTCAGAACCCAAAGGGTTAGGAGAGTCTTCACTATCTGGATGCTCATAACACCAAATATCATCAAACGTGTCATCCGAGTCAACCTCCTGGAAGAGCCTGTTAGTCATTTTTATTTCCTACCTATATGTCCGAAAATATTTAATTATGTCAGGCTTCCATCGGAGCTTGTTCAATTGGCTACATAAAAATATATTTATTTTATGATTGGGGTTGGGCTTCGCCACTATATGATAAAATTTTAGCCAAGGCAGTCGACCCGAGCTAGAAGGAATATAATACAGGATGATGTATAATCTCACATTCCCCTCATCTGGATTTCTCTGAGGGTCCCAAAATGGCCAAGGTTGGTGTGGAATATTTATGCCAATCTCTGACAGATTGCCCTCCGGATTATACTGCCAGGTGTCACTGATGACCATTATTCAAAGGTAACCCAATTTAGAGTATAAAACCTCATAGCTATTTACCCTTGAGCTCTTCTTCTTTACCAACGATACAGATCCAAACATAGCTAGCAACGTCAAATGGGAAGTTAGATGTTTCCCTCCCTAGTAATCATTTTCAATGTTGCATAGTTGCCTGAAAAATTGAGGGCCAATACCCTATCAGAAACAAAATGCGGGAGTCAAAAAGGCTCAAGGATGAAACCTTGCATATGAAGCATTGTGAAATCCATTCTGAAGAACCAATCGCAAGGTGAAACAAGCTCCTTCATCCATGATATTTGGCTCTGTGACAAGTGAGCAAACATACTGCGCCCATTTTGATCCAAAGCTCACAAAGTTTGAGCTAGGAAAGCGTCTGAAAACATGTAGTAATAAATTTTTTTTGAAAGGACATGAGTCTAGGCCGAGACTAGCTTTCTTGCGCCATGTTCATCAAATGCTGCTAGGGGCATATATTGCTGGAAATAGTCAAGATTTTGATGCAAAATCATATAGATTAAGAAAGAGGGATACCTAAACTTGGAACCAAGTTCAAAATCCCTTAGCTTCTGACACATCCCTTAAACTATGACTTTTGTGAAGTCCATCAGCAGAGGCGTGGCATTCTTTTTTAGCATAAAGCTAGGACTCATTTAGAAGTCAAAAACTTCCCTATCTGTATCAAACCCACACACCAATGCCAAAATGGACAAGATAGAGGTCGAGCCTATTTTAAAAGCACCCAGACCAAGTGGGAAGCTAGGAGGGATGAAATAATTGACGCCTGACCCATCTCAGTGTTATAAAATTGTTGCACCATCCGAAGCGTCCTCCAGTAACCTTGAATTCTGGAAATATCAAAATCTTCCACATTCTCAAGAGAGTTAAAAGGAATGCATTGCATATGCTAAAGGGCCTGGCGATAGATTAAGACCCTAAAATTTTGGCCACTTATGACTCTCATCTGGGTGTCAAAATATTTTATGTAGGCCGCCACAATCTTTAGACAATGATGCACCAAAGGAACCATGTACTGGGGAAGCTCGCAGTTCCACAAACGTCCGTGAAAAGGATCAATAATTTTCTTCATTTTTTCACATGAAGCCTCCCTTAAGCTCTTGGGGTTTTGAGATAATTCAAGATCTTGGAGGTTATCCCAATCCTTAGATATCAAAGCCTGGTTTCTAGGAGAAACCATGCTTAATAATTTATAATCTGTTGACTTTGTATAGGGCTAGGACGACTTTTCTGGAATCCCTGGGGTAGCATAGGAATCATGGGCGTATATATTTATGCAACGTGCAAGAACTCTTTGTTCCTCAATACTCTCAGTGCCTACGACCTGTGTTGAACTTTCTGCAATTTCAACCATTTTCTTGTATCTTCAAAGGACTTTGCAAACTTTGCAACTTATCTTTTGAAAACACTTCTCTCTTTTTTGCAAATGATTCAGACGGTTAGACACTTTTTCAAGCTTACAAAATAAATTCCCTCCGCATGCTCCAACCCATCTTTTTGATTTTTGAGAAAATTGGCTATGCAAGGGTACATGCCATCTTTTCATATTAGTTACTCCATGCACCACTAACCCTTTTTCGAGCATACGAAGAGATCGCCAACATGCCAAAAGACTCTATACATTTAAGATATATAGCCTCTCATATGGTGACTCTTGATTTTTCTTGGAAAAAGCACTGAATCAACATTGCCATATCCTTTGCGAGCCTTTGCATTTATTGATTACTTGATCGTAATTTGGCGCATCAACCAACGGCCTCATCCTAAAAGATTTACTTTAGTTTAAACAAGACAACAACATTCTATGTGTTGATAGCTGGCTCCCTCAAGCTCTCCTTCAAACACTCAAACCAAGCAAGTTGCAACCGTACTTGATTATCTCCATTATTTCACACACCACAATATTGGTTATCAAGGCTCCTCAACACCATTTTCTTCTAACGTAATTATACCTTGCTTAATTGGGAAGGCCCCTAACCATCTATAAATAGGACCCTTGGCATCCTTGCTAATCCACATTTGCACTTAGCATTCTTAGCAATTAGGCCCTAGTACATCTTTAGTAATCTATCATTTGGCTAGAGTAGTAGTAGATATGGAAACGCCAATTAGACTGGTCTGCAAAAAAACCCAAACCAATTTTCTAGGAAAGATTAGGTGTAGGTGTTTAAAATGCATAACTGGCATTAAAAACCTTTTGTATGTAAAATCCATTAAATGGGTGCTAGGCAAGGATTGTGTAGAGTACGAGGACCAGTATAAAGTAAATACCAACATCAACTCACACTTTGTGGCTTCCCTGTTGGACATCACCATCTCAAAATGGAATATTATGAAGCTTGCAAAGAGGGTCTTTCCCAAATGCTACCTCAGAGGGATGGAGGACGTGGTGAGAGTTGCAGAGTTTGACCGTGGAGTTCCTTCCGTTTGCAACCTGCGCCGACTTCTCAAGGGAGGAGGACCCATGCCAACTAGGCCCTTCTTGCGTGGCTTTGAGTTTGAGACCCATAAGGAACACCACCACAAGGTTTGCGCCGCCTGCCACTTCCTTATGAGAATGCATAATGCCGAACCCTTCCATGAGGACTTTGAGAGGATGGTGTTTCCTCACCATGCGCCACCTGCTGCTATTGCTAGACCTTCTACTACTTGAAGAAAATGTGAAAAAGATGTCTCCATTTTGTTTTTTGCTTTTCAAAATTTTTGCCACACGTTAGAAAAAATATATATATATGTATTTTGTAACATGGCCAAGGGCCCCACTAATCAATATGTATACAAATATAAATTTTCCAGTGATTAATACAATATATATCTTCTTTACCCAACTCCTTCCTCATTTTATTTCAATTTTGCACCAATGTAGTTGTTAATCTAAGAAAGCACTGAGAATACCCCAAAACTAACAAAGAAGGGAAAAATATATACATATTTACAAATTTATTGTAAAAGTTGAATCAATTAAATTTTTTAAGATGTATTCCATTAACTGGAATACCCAAGGCTTCACCTTCCATAGTTTCTAACTCAAATGAGTTATATTGCTTGCACTGGGTAATCTTGAAAGGTCCTTTCTAGAGGCTATCAAAATTTCCATGTTGGTCAGGCTTTGCTCCGTGCTCATTAAAATTGAGCACCAAGTCTCCACATTGTAGCCCCTAGTCAGACGTCTTCCTATCAAACCATCTCTTTACCACCTGTTGGCGATTTGTCATTGCCTCGAGAGCGTGATCTCTTTTCTCTTGAACCTCAAGTAACTCTACAAACCACACCTCCATTGCTCCATTTTGCTCAATCTCAAGGGACTTGAGCAGTTGGATTGCAGGGATTTCCATAGAAATGGGCAATAGCACCTCCTTCCCATATACTATCTCATAAGGAGATGTTTTCAATATTTCCTTTGGTGTGATACAATCTGCCCATAGTGCTATCTGGAGGTGTTTATGCCACTCCCTTTGATGTTCCGAACCTATTTTCTTGATTAGCATGATGAGGTTCTTATTTGTAGATTCAGTGAGGCCATTCCCTTGTGGGTAGTAGTTAGAAGACATCTTCAAGAAGACTCCATACTTTAGTGCAAATTGGCTCATTTTGGAGCTGATAAAAGCTTTAGCATTATCGGATATGATTGTCTTTGGGGGGGCGAACTTGGCCACCAATTCCTCCAAGAATTTTACAATTTCTACCTTCGTTGCATTCTTCAATGGTACAACTTCAACCCATCTGGTGAAGTAGTTAGTTGCTATTAGTATCCATCTGTGCCCAGCTGACAAAAATGGATTAATCATGCTAATGAATTCAAGATCCCATTGAGAAAATGGCTCTTCCACCACAATTGGTTTTAGTGGCATAGCAACATTTTTCCTTTTTTTGAAAAAACATTGACACTCACTGCAAGACTTCACCAATGAATATGAGTCATTGAACAACGTAGGCCAAAAATAACCTGCACATGTGATCTTGATTGCAGTGGTTTTTTCCGAAAAATGACCTCCAGTTGGGCCATTGTGATATTGCTCCAATATCCTTTTAGACTGCTCTTCAATTACACATCTTAACAAAATACCATTGAAATTTTTCTTAAAAATAACTCCCTCTAAGAGTACATAACCATTATTTTGCAATCGATAAAAACAACTCTTAAATGGGGGAGGTCAAATGGATACCGTCCTGTCTGTATAAAATTAATTCAGATGTCCAGCGAGTCATCTCTGGAGCTCTCTTCATTTAGCAGCATGAGTTTCGAGACTTTAGACTCAACAATTGCTTCGTTGTTCTCTACTAGATATTCACACAACCCCTTCCCTTTCACGGTCTTAATTGGCTTGATCTCGATGTCATACTCGAGAATCTTGGTTAACCAGTTAGCCATTTTCTTGGTGACTTCACCTTCCATAATGTATTCTCACACACTAGGGTGCGACACACAAACAATCACCTTGTTGCATGATATAAGGTGTTAGAAATTCTTTAGCCCCTTGATGATAGAAAAATCTTGCTTCTCCACAAAGTTGTATTTCACCTCATATTCTTTCAGGGTGCACGAATAAAAGGCAATAGGTGATTTTATTTTTTCTTCATTTTCCTTCTACATTAGAACAGTGGTGCTACTGTTGCCATGACCAAAGACGTACATAATAAAATCTTTTGAAAAATTTGGGTTGATCAACATGAGAGCAGAAGAGATGACCTCTTTTATTTGTTTGAAATCTTTTCTAGCTTCCACTGTCCACTTGAAAGTCTAGTCCTTTTTCAACATCAACATGATAGGCCGAACGATCCTTGCAAAGTCTCCAATGAACCGGCTAATGAAATTAACCTTGCCCAAAAAAGATTGAACTCCTTTTTGTTGACGGGTAGAAGGAGTTCCATGATTTCTTTAACTCTCTCTAGATCAATGGTGATACCCTCCTTCAAAACAACATAGCCTAACAGCTTCCCTTGCGGGACCCCAAACACACATTTTTTTTGGGTTTAAAGAAATCCCAAACTCTTGGCATTTCTGGAAGACAAGATTGAGATGATCAAAATGATCCTTGGCTGATTTTGAAAACATGGTCAGGTCATCCAGATAAATAAAAATAATTTTATGTATCAAATCCTTGAAGGCAATATCCATAGCTCGTTGGAAAGTGGCTCCAGAATTTGAAAGCCCGAAGGACATTTTAGCATAAGCATATGTACCCCACTTGGTAGTAAATGTTTTTTTGTGTTGTTCCTCCTCTCTCACATAGATCTGATTATAACTAGAGAAACCATCCAACATTGAAAACATTTTAGAACCAACAACTATTTGTAGAACTACGTCCATTGAAGGCAAGGGGTAATGGTCCTTCAGGACACTCTATTCAGGTCTTGGAAGTCGATACACAGGCATATGTGATTGTTCTTCTTCCAGACCAGCACTAGGTTAGACACCCAAGTGTTGTGCTTGATCGAAAACACTATCTGAGATGCAATCAGCTTGTTTAATTCTTGTGACATGAGTGACTCGATCCTTTGATTAATTGGCCTTTGCCTCTGACGCACAGGTTTTGCCCCTTCTAGTAGCTCAATGGTATGTTGGATAATATTGGGATCATATCCCTTAAGATCATCATACAACCATCCTACTACACTTGGATACTCTTCGCAAAAGTGTTTCAACCTTTCTTTATTTTTTTGCGAGATGCCTTTTCCAACCTTGAGCTTTTTATCTTCTCTGATATGCAAATCGATATAGTCGCCTTTATCAGCTACAAGCTTTCTCCTATATTTCATTGCATCATAAGAATCAAACAGACTCTCAAGAGTGACTAGACCCCTGGGAAGCTTGTTTGATTTTAATTGGATTACTTGATCTCCATAGGCCTCAGAAATCTTTGGTTGTAGTTGATTGGAAAATTCTTTAGATAGCTGAAGAAATGATGTGATGAGAGTATCACTATCAAAAACTTGCCAGTCTTGATCATTATTTAGGACCACAAGCTACATGATCACTCGCACTGAGTGTTTGTTGTTAATCAACTCGGAAGCTGGTTCAAACTGAGATCCGATAGTTGCCATTCGGTCAGCTTCACAATTTTTTTCTCTAGGTACAACTTGAATATTGAATTCCTCAAAGCCCTCAATCAGGTCTCAGACTCTATGCCGGTATGATTGCATATGAACATTCTTTGTTAGAGAGCCCTCAAATTTGGTTCACCACCAATTCAGAATCTCCAAACACATATATTTCCTTTGCGCCCATTCTATCTGCCAAACCCAAACTGTGGACAAGGCCTTCATATTTTGTTTCACTATTTGAGCATGCAAATTGGAAGCGGTAAGACCTCAAGGTCTTATCCTTGGATGGAGACACCAAACGTATTCCTACACCGGCTCCAACTTTGCATCTTGTTCCATCAAAGTGCAAGGTCCATAACTTAGAGGATGCTTCACCTTCGGACTCTCGAGTCACTCTGGGCATAATCTGGTCTTCTTCATGTATGACATACGTTCCTAGCCTAGTTGCATGATAGTTGCCGAAGGGGTCTATATCTATAAACTCATCCAAAAGAGCCTCCTTTGCCTCTGTTTGGGAGTTGCTGGCTTCTTCTTCCTCAAAGAGTTCGAGATTGAGCCTCTCTCTGAAAGTGATTGACATATGTGCTAGCTCGAAATTGATCATGGCTTCATCAACCACATGTTTGGAATGCAAGGATTCAGACAATAACTTCATCTTGGATCCATTCTTCGTTCTCATAATCAAGTGCGACCAGTCCAATGCCATGTAACCTCCAACATTTGCAGTGAATTCTCAGGATAAACATATCTCAAATAGAGGAGGGACATCGTTGAGCACAATATCCTGATTCATGTAAATGCTCAGACAGGCAAATAATGTCATGGGAAATCCTTTAATTACTCTGACGGTTTCAACCTTATTCCTGTCGAGTTGCATGACTCCTTTCTTAAGAGGCTCGTATTTGAGCCCCAGAGCATCAACTACTTGCTTTGGCATGACGGTGGTGCTAGCACTAGAGTCAATCATACAATTATACAACAACTTGTTACCAATTATGAGTGTTAGAAAGAAAGGCTTGGGTTTAGGCTTACTCTCTTTTTCGGCTTTCTTTTCTTCTTGGTGATTGGCTAAAACTCTATCCAAGTCTAGCTTGGATGTCTTTTCCTTCGAGGGCTGCTCCAACATCTTCATGTCTTCTTCTCCCGATAATGCCTTTTGCAATAGAAGCTTTTTCTATGAGATGGCCAGGATATCCCACAAGGAAACATTGGTAGAGGATTTCTTTAGTTGCTCCACCACGTTGAATGGCGTTGCCAACTGATGAATCATGGTAGCTTGCTCCTTCTTCACAGCTGGTGCATCTAGTTGTTTGGAAACAGTCGGGGTGATCATGGGAGCTTTTTCTTTCGGAGGAGGTGGATTTGGAACGGTCGCCTTGGATAGTTGTGGAATTGTTGACAATTTTTCCGATGGACTGGGCATTGATTTAGGTTAACCCTCAGTCGGCGGAGATGTGAATTCTCTAGTGAGTCTCTGCTTTGAATGCGTAGTGTAATCCGATTGTACTTATGACACTTGGGCTACTAGAATATAATTCAGGAATGTAGACTCCTCTCCTTCCATCAAAGAAAAGAGTGCCTGGTCCAGAGCTATTTCTAACTCTTGCTCTATAGACATTCCTTGCATTTGAGCAGTGAGAACTGCATTATCCATTTTCTGCGAGCCATATGTATGGCCTCCAGAATCAGGAATGCTACCTTGGCTATGTTACTCTATTATCTTCTATTGCAAATTTCCTCTTGGACAATTTCGGGGCATATGTGCATCATTACAAGGTAAGCACCATGAATTATTTTCCTAGAAAATATTGTTTGGTCCCGCTACTAGCTCCTTGCTTGAACTAGGATGGACGATCTACATTGACATAGTCACCAGGACTACCTGGTTGTTTTTCCAAGCTTGGGTATTTCCACGTAATCTATTTTCCCATTGGTTTTGCTGGAAAGGAGCCTTCCCACCTTGGTAGTTTTGAAAATCCAGCTTCTGGGAGCTATAATGTTGCTGCTTCATACTGGTTAATTCATTCATCATCATTCGCATCTACTCCTTCATCTCATTCATTTCAACCATCAGGGGGTTAGGCACCCAAGCTACACTCGGTGTCATTCCTGGGTACACATACATAGACTGGAGAGGAGTTGTAGGAGCGTTGGTTGAAGATACCTCTGATTCTGCAACATTGAACTTTGGGAATAATGGAATGATAATTCTCAACGCCAGTTTTCAGGCAGCAATAAGATTGTTCTCTGTAGTGACGACAAGGTTGTAGGCATCAGGTAGAGTATTTTCACCAAGATCTTGTAGCATCATAGAGATGTCAACATTTATGGACTTTAAATAAAACATGAACGCCAGGTCTGGAGGTGGCCAACTACCAACAGGAACTCTTTTCCAAGTTGAATGAAACCAAGCATTGAAATCAGCTAGAGATTCATGGGGAGCTCGCTTTATATGAGCCAATTGGTGATATAGTGAAGACTTGTCGCTAGCATTTGAGAATTGTTCGTAAAAAGGATTTTCAAGATTGTCCCAACTGACAACTATATTAGCCAGAAGAGTATGATACCGGTTCAACGCCTTACCTCTGAAAGAGGTGGTGAGTAATCTTAAAGCCACATTCTCATTAGTAACACCATGCACTAGACATACATCCACTACATCTTGCAAGTGCTCCATCGGAGTTTTTGAATCATCCCCAGAGAACTTAGGGATAACCCTTAAAGTAGAATTTGGGATTGGAGCCCATACTGCAGGAGGCATAGGCACTACCAATGGACTACCAGCATCCCAGGCTACATAATTTCTAGCACCCATTGGTGCAGGAGATGGAGGAGAAGAGGGAGGTGAAGTATTAACTTTTCGACCTCTCGCCTAGACTAAAACTAACAATGGTACAATCAAGCCAGGGAATCTTATAGTTTGAGACCTAGTGACGAGCCTATGGCTCATACACTCATATTTATCAAGTGAAAATGTTGGTCTGCGTCCCACCGGGTGTCCTAGAAAAAGAACTATTGACACAAAAATTTGCATGGGAAACAACCTTATGGGAAACTTAGCTAATGGAGGACTTGTGCATGTAGCTAAGTGACCTTCGGGTTTTATCAAAGCCGGCTCTTCAATTTTATGGGGGGGGAGGTAAAGGGTAAGAAGGATAACATGAAATAATCAAACCTAAACTAAGGTGATGCACCAAATCATAAGAGAATTAACTAAGCACAATGTTGAAACAAAGGCTTGAATAGTAACTGTTGTTTATCAAATAGATGCTTCTGAACACAACAAACATAAGAACATCAATTCATTTGCTTAGCATAACCAATACATAACAGGCCAACATTGAAGAGTAATAACATGATCTATATTTTATTGAGTTGCATGAAGATTACAAAATCTTGAAATAGACATTTAGATACTTCAAGAAATGAAAGAATAGTTTAATATCCTATTAAATGCATGAAAATAGAGAGGCCGAATTGATTGGAACAGTCTGCAAGTTCAAGTTCAATAGCAAATATTACAAAGGCTAATTCCCAGTACTTGGGAAATTTAATCTATCTAACAACAACCTATAAAATGAGGAAAAAGGTTGCTTAAATAAGCTAACCCACCACCTGAAAGACCAATAGAAAGGTGCCACAGGGAAGCCATCAAGAACCTAGATCTTCTCAAGCCAACACCAACAGAAAGATCATCCAGCATTGCGCTAGCAAGCGCATCCCCAAAGAAACCTGGACCACACAATAGCAAAAGAGAACACATGATAGCAGAAGGGAACATGTGGCAGTAGAATGAAAATTGAAGCACAGGTGTCACACCCAAGATAATGGATGCATGAATGAGTTCCACATGTTGAACACATAGAGCCTAGAAAAATATAGGTGAGACATCTCAAAATAAAACCCTGATAGGAAGCCACATGTTCCAACGCCCAACAAAAGAAACTGTAGTGTGGGCCCAACTAAGAAAGAGTCAGGTGAGTTCCATGTATTGAACACATGGAGCCCGATAAAAGATAGGTGAGATGGCTCAAAATAAAACCACGATAGGAAGCCACGTGTTCCAATGCCCAACAAAAGAAACTATAGTGTGGGCCCAACTCGGAAAGAGTTAGGCGAGCACCATACGTAAAGAAATTGGAGCTTGGGAAAAGAAAAACCATACGACCAAATAGAAAGCTATGATATGAAGCCACATGTTGCAATGTCAAGAAAATGTGAGGGATATGGAAAAGGCAAAGCCGCAAACTAAAAAGAAAACCGTGAAGGAAATGTGGTGCATGAATAAAAATTCACAGTTACCAATGATTGGACTATTTTGGTCAAACAGAGTCTTCCAAATGTGAGGAATATTAGGAAGGAGAGAAATAATTCTATAACTCTTAATCATTGGATTTCTTGATACCAACATAGCCTTAGTTGATAAAGAATTATTGCAAATAGGGGAGGTGTTTGGAGATGAATGAAGGAAAGGTAAGGTAGTAACCATAATTTTAGCTTCATGTGTTATAAGGTCTTTGCAAGGGGGAGGAGGAGGAAGATAAGAAACACCATCATGATCTTCAATGGTTGTGTCTTCTTTCACTAGGATACCTTCGTCACCAATGGGAGAGATATTAGGAGAAGAACAATTATGATTATCATGATTATCAATGTTTGCATCCTCTTGGGTCAAAGCTTTAGTGGATGAGCGAGGAGAGATGAAGTTGTTAAGGGATTCATCTAACATCTCCAATTCATTACTACTAAATGGCTTAAGAAGGGTGTGAGTGGGTGCTTGTGATGTTGTTAAAGTGTTGTTTTTGTTTTGTAATGAAGTTGATCTAAATGAATTAGGAACTAATGTTGAAAATGAAAATTGTAAAATTCTAATACTATCCATAAGTGCCATCAATTCTATGAAATTTAATAGAATCTATGCAATGTAAAGACATAGGATGAAATGCAATTTTTAGATTTCAAAGAAGGTAAATTACTGATTACATTATGCATTGATCTGAAACTAAAACGTTGTAATTACAAAAATGGAAATGTGTAATACATGAAATGGGCTAATTTAAGCTAGATATCATGAAATGCATGTTACAGAAACACAACCAATTGATAGATATAGATAGTGACACAAAACATAGGCTTAAAAACAAGGTTTTTAGCCTTGTAAATGACAGTTTCAGGGGCCTAAAGGGACTAGGTCATCGAGAGTGGCGACTTAGTCCTCCTAGTGATATTTTTGAGAAATTACAAAATATTGTGATGGATTCAAGTGGTTTTTGTATGGAGTGCTACATACCTAACATGAAAATTCAAGATTTCATAAATTTTTAATGTTTTAAGATGCAAAAGATGCAACCTATCTACACTTTCACTAATGCAAAAGTTTAAACCCTAGAATGCAAAGTAAACAATGAAAACTGCAATGGAATGCAAATCTAGGATAATGGTGGATGCCAAATTAGAGAGGAAGGGTGTAGGAATTTCAGGTTCACCAAAATTAAAGATAATTTTTTGGCACCTTAATGCTTTCTTACGCTTCTAGGGTTTTTCACCTAAAAGGAGAAAGATGGGCCAAAATGTTAATATTACATTCAAATATTAGGGGTTAATGGGGGTATGGATGTGTGTGAAATGTATCTAAGTGTTGTAAAATAATGAAATAAACTATTTATTGAATGTAAACTATTGAAATGCAAGAGTGTTTGAAAACACATAGAGATATGCAAACATTAAATTAAACAACCTATGAAAGCTTATGAAACAGGATAGAAAATTGTAAGAAATAGAAGTATGTACCTGAAAATGGTAGAGGTTGGAGGGAAGAATTTAGATGTCCCAAAAATTCTACAAAATCTAACTTTTATGCTTGGCGAGACAATTGTGCCAAGCTGGGCGACCTAGTCCTTTTCTGGGGTGATTTCAAAAAATTGCTCCAGGGCCTGTTTCAGCCAAATGGGTATCCAGATCTGCAGAAATCTCTAAAAAATATGGATAATGGGACTAGGTCACCACAACTGATGGGATTTTCCCTTTTTCCTTTTTAGAAGATTCAAAGGGGGAATCTGTAGACCTCAACTTGCACTTCTACTCCTCCAAGTGTTTGGACCAGAAACCTTGATTTTTGGCCTATAGGTGTCTTTTTGTGGATTTTTTTCCCTAGCTAACAAGGAGGTGTCTTCAAAAAGTCTTTAATCCATTCTTCAAGCCTTGCAAAATACCTAAATCTGCAAACACACCAAGAGGGATAAGAGAATGTTGATTGTTAGGGCATGGGGGCTTGCCTTGGTCAAGCCCCTTTTAGATAATTAAATAAAATTATGAAACAAGATAAGAAAACAAGAAATGTAAAATAATGGAATTATTACCTTGCCATGATGAGATATCTTGAGTTGCTACAACAATGGTTGTGTTTTCAACCCCTTGAATGCTTCATAAATATTTTCTGGTGACTGAGAATGTGGAAACCCTAGCTTACTTGAGAAGAGTGGTGAATGAAGAGTGGAGAGTGAATGAGAGAGTTGTGAATAATGATGAATTAGGGTTTTGAGGCTTATTTATATGCAATCCACCTAAAACACCCATTATTTGATCCTCAAGGCCGACATGAAGGAGAAATAAACTAAAACGCTAACTTTTCCCACTCAAAACCCCGAAAATAGCTCCAATGGGACTAGGTCACAACCTTGGGCGACCTAGTCCACCTAGACAAGACTAATTCATCCAGATGGCCGACCTAGTCCCATAGGGGCCCTTTTGCCAGTTGGATTGTTCAGGTGCGAATAAATTAGGTTTATATGATGATTTTATCAAATATTTGATCAAATTAAGCCTTGGGATACATAATAAGGGGTCATAGCGGCCTATTAATGGTGATGAAAATGGTGATTAAAGGTCCAAAATCCATAGGCAAGGGCCCAAATGAGTGAAAAGTGTCAAGGCTACACTTTTTGGCAACACAACACCAAAGGAAAGTGATTTCATTTTAAGAGCACCAAATGTAAATGTTCAAGTTGTCTTGTTCAATTTTAACGCACCAAAGGAAAGTGAATTCATTTTAAGAGCACCAAATGTAAATGTTCAATTTATCTTGTTCATTTTTATTGCACCAAATGTAAATGTTTTGAAAACTATAAAAATATTCATACAAAATGCTTCAAAAAATAAAAAGCCTTGGATCGTTCGTCAACATTGTAAGAAAAATGATTAGTTGTTCACTCAAAAATACACCATGACCATGTAAGAGTTACACCAACAATGTTAAACAATCTCATAAGACACAAAAAACAACCAGTAGCTCTAGTTAGCTATACTATAAATAAAAAAAGCTTGCAAAACTGACATAGATCTAGAAAACAAAGCAATAGAAAACTTGTTACCTTAAATAGTGACCCTATTTTTAGTGCATCTGCAACTTTTCCAAACGATAGCGGTAGAATTTTAGGTCAGTAGTGGTTTTGTTTAGGATGAAAGTGGCTTTGTAATGTTAGTTCAAATACCTATACTAAGGAAATCTACAAGACAAAAAAGAAAATAGCGGCCTTTCTCGACAATAGCAACCAGATTTAGGTCAATAGAGGCCAAATTTAGGTCAATATCGACAAAACAAAAGTGACGAACATGTTTAGATTTTAAGACAAAAAATTTTTAGTTAGAAAAATCGATTCCTAAAAAGGACATCCACAACTAAGAACCTACAACTTCTCACCAAACTCAATGAAAATATTAAAGGTAAGGACCTAGGTCTCACCGGGTGTGCCAAAATGTACAAGGGGGAATTGGAAAGATGAAAATAAAGCAATGAACTCAAAACAAGATAAATCCCAACCTACTCATGAAATGTGATTGTAAAGCAATGAATTCAACAAGCAATGTTAGCATAAATGAGAACATAAACGAATTCAAAGATTAAAATTTTACTGTCCCATGTCGCAGTGTATTCGTATTGGTAACAGATGTTGGGTTGCTAGATTAAAGTGAAGCATCCATTGTAAAATCTTCAAAACTGGTAATAGTGTTGATCTTGAATGCAAGAATGTGCTCTATAATCAATTTGACATGACCTCTTCAAAAATTCTCTAGATTATTCAATCGTTTGTTAGAAGGAAGAAGGTTGTTTTATAGATTTTTAGGTTTTAGATGAACGATCGAGATGAAATAATGAAAGATCATGATCAACGGTTGAGAAACGTTGGGAAGAAATAAGTTGACCAATCAACTCCTGTGATTGATCCAATTAAAGGATTTAATTTAATAATCAGTGGGATTAGATTGAATGATTCATGGGTATGAAGAAATCAAATTAAGTGCTTTGTGGGATTGAAGAAGTCAAGTTGAGTTAGGAAATGGATTAAGAAATCAGTGATCATGATTTATTCAATCAAGATATGTGAGGATGTATTAATTAATTTAATAATTAATTAAAGCTTGAGAGCAACATGCAAGTTGTTTTTGACTTTAATAAATAAATTTATATTTATTAATTTGACCATGTTGAGTGATTTTGGGGAAATTGAATAATTGATTTAATTATTCAAATTTAGAGAAAGGGAAAGTAGCTTAATTAAATAATTAATTAATTTAGATGAATAAGTATTGTTAGTGAAATAATTAAATAAATTGTGTTTGTTTAATTATGTTGGTGTTGTTGGACTCGAGGGAACATTGAGAAGGGGGGTGAATCAATGTTCAACAAATATTAACTTTGTTACTTTGAAACTTAAACCATTATGTCATTACACTAAAAGAAAGATGCAAGCATTCAAAGGAAACATTCATAATAACATGAAAAAATTTTGCGTGGAAACCTTGTTAGGGGAAAAACCACAGTGGAGGTTAATCCACAATTTGAGTGCTCAAATATTTTTTTACGAAAGAGAATGCACTTACATTCAGGCACACTACCTAGAGCTCACTGCTCAAAGGGAAGGCTCATTGCCTTACAAAAGTTTAGATTAAAACCATTTGAAGGATGAAATAAGGTAGTAGCATCTATTCATGCTAGGTTACAGTTCCGGTGAAGCTCAAAGATTTGATTCTGGATCTTCTTTTTGACTCTACACTTCGCTTTGCTCTGGTCTTCTCTTTTCTGCTCTTCCCGTCACACATACAAATTTGCACTATTACTTTGTTGAATTTCACACCATATTCACATTCTATATATTCACTATCTTGACACACTTCTCCACATCTAACACCCTCAAAATGATAAAACCGATCTCATATATATATCCGCTATCAAGGATTTGATCATTCTTATGTCGGCTTGATAAAACATTAAATTATTTACAACTTGTCGGCTAGATCCACCACTAATTATTTATGTGCATCCTCCAAAGTTGGTTAAGAAAAAAAGAGGACCTAAAGAAACATATTTCAAAAATAATAACATTTAATTAATTATGCCTTATATATCCGTGATTACTATATTCGCCAGGTCGGCCTTCTAGCACAGATAATCAATAGATTAGTGCACCGGATCTCCTAGATTGTGTACCAGTGAATGTGTATCATCATATCTCATGAGTAATGAAATACAAACATCAAAAAACCTTCCACAGATTTCCACAACCCAAAATAATATTTTGTTGAGATGTTCAGATCAACTTTTATGCTTATAACTAGATGCCCTGTTCTTCATATTGTTCTTCCGGTGTAAGCCAAAACTGTACTATAGATCAGATGCATGACTTAGGTTGCCATCAATGAAAACACTTACAAGCCATATGCCAACAATCTCCCCCTTTGTCATTGATGGAAACACTTAGTGTCAAAATCATTATAAGTATGATGCCAAGCTTTGTTGCACTCTCTCCTCCTAAGATTTATAAAGAATTTTTCACTGCATTCTCTCCCCCTTTGACATCAATGAAAAAGCATAGAAACCATATGCCAAAAAGACAAAATATGTGTTCAATATATCCAAAAATTCAAAATGCATATGCCGACAATTCTCCCCCTTAGACCAAGACTTCAAAAATTTGAAACAATTGACTTTTAACTTTAGAAAATTATCTTATGATTTTTCTTCATTTCCGAAAGGAACTTCTTCCAAGCGTCTATTGTTATCCCAATGATAATTATCAAACTATTATTCTTGGATGTTTTGTTGACAATTTCAGTTAAGGATTTCAAAATTGTAATTGCTTCTTCTAGTTTCTCACCTTTCCTTAGAATCTCCATTATCTGCTCCAATCTGCATTCGGTTTGATCCTTCACATTCCAAAAAGTATCAACAAGTAATTTCTTGGTGAATTGAATTTTGGTGTGTTCAAACTGTAGCTCCCAAATTCTTTTCTTGATGGTGCCATCCGGATCCTGCAACATGTCAAATATTTTTCCAATGCCATTCAACTCTATTTCAATCTGTTCCAATTTCTCTTTGAAATTACTGACTGAATGGGGCCAACAGATGCAATAGATGTAGATGTTTTTAGCTGAATTTATGCACTAAATCAACTCATTCATTTTCTTCTTCAGTTTGGTAAGGGATACTCTAAACTATTCCTTCAAATGAGAGTTAACTTCACCTTCTTCTTTGTCTTTATCTTTAGAGTTCATTGTTTCTTTACTGGATTCAATCATTTCCTCAAGTAGAATGTTCTACACAATTTCCAATTTGATCTTGTAGTGCTCAACATGAGCATTTAATACACTCAAAATTATATCTTGATCATATGATGGTCTAACAGACCATAACCTAGCGATCTTCTGCATTCCACCTTCTTCTTGAATAAGATGTAGTTTTTCCTTTGATAAATCATCTTCTTCCTCACTGGATTTTTCTGGTTCTGATTCATTTTTCTATGGATCCTCATTTTCTTCATCAGATTCTTCATCTAGAATATCCACAATCTCCTTTTCTTTACCTTTTCCCTCAATTTTGGGAACTTTGCATTCTGGAGGGTTGTACTCAACAATTTCTTTTTCTCTTTTCAGCTTTTTATCCATGCCATTGGAAGAGGAACCAACTTCCATTGTTCTTATCAAAGGGGAAATATTAATTGAGCCACACTCTCCAATTATTCTAGTTAGGGTTTCAACTTCCTTGTTCCGGATGGATTTCTTCCTTGGTATATCTCTAATTTTGAATAATCTAGTCAAACTCTCAATTACTTCCTTTGAAATGATGTAGGGTTTGTCCGAAGTTAAAGTATCATCATGCAATCTTCTCAAGATGAATTTAACAAATTATGTGTTCTCAAAGTATGGAAACTCATTCCAAATACCCAAATTTCTATGTTTGGCTTCATTCAATTGCTTTAATTTGTTGGGTAATAACAAATTCTTCATGGACCTAATATTCCCACTATTATATTCATCCAAAATTATTGACCCTTTGATTTGTTCCATTTTACTTTCATTCTTAGGTTTAACAACCGCACACCAAATTATATGAAAATTCTAAAGACAATTGAAATATTTGATAGATTTTGAGTTTCGACGGTGAATCAAATTATCTGCTTCAAAATTATTCTAGCGAGTGCTCTCCTTCTTTTCTTCTTCGATGCAAAGCGAAAAATGATGATTCCATTTTGACTTTTATATGTCACACACATGCAATAAATGCATCTACCCTAAGTTTTTCAGGTGCTTTGTTTTCTCAGACAACGAGAGAGAAATTTTCTGTGGACCTATGAATTCTCTGAATTTTTTTGTGAAAGTTCTCCAAAACCTCTGCACAGCATAAACACACCTTCTTGACCACTCTTCGCATTCTGGTACCATCCACAGATAGGGGAAGAAATATTTTATTGAGAAACCCCCCTAGGCCAGTGGCTTGAAATCAATTATCGGAGGAATTACTAGAAGAAGGTTTCGGTGTAGAACCATTTCCAGCATCAGAATCATTCTTCCTTAACCATGTCTTATTCATCTCATCTCTTATCTCATCTTTAGTCACTTTTCCTTTTCCTTTGTCATCTTCCTGTATTTTTCTGCTTTTGTAAACTGGACCTCTTTTATCCACCTTTTTGTTTCTGCAAAATCTTGCAATGTGACCATATCTATTGCAATTGTAACATGGTATTTCCTTGTCCAGACCAATCATTCCATTGATTTCTTCTTGATCTGAATTGATTAGAAATATGTCCAAGTCTTCCACATGTGTAACATTCAACATTATTTCTATTGATAGAGTAGTTTGACACATTTCTGCATTCATTTGATTTATGATCAAGCTTTTTGCATTTGAAACATTGACCAAAAAATGATGAATCTCTTGATTTCATATTACTTCTACACTAAGTAGCCATATGGAAAAATTATTGCAAGAAAAATAGTATCCATTAAATTTTTGAGCATTAGGTTGTCTTACCGAATACCTTCCACCTTTGTTTATCAGGTTTCCTTGTTTGAAACTCTTCTGTCCAGGTCTGAAAATTTCTCCTTTTTCATATCCAAGACCTCTCTTATCATTTCCACTCTTTTATCCTTGATTCAGGGGCGGGTGCATGCAAATGGGTAGCAATTTCATGGACACCTTTCAAAAAACTTTTGAAAAAAAATAATGCGAGCGCGTTATAATGTGCTCGCGTTATTGCTTGTTAAAAGAAAAAAAAAAAGTGAAAACCTGTCATTGTTATTTCGTCTATTTTTTTTCTTGTAGCCATGGCCAAAACCCCCATATTTATGTGCTCATGTTCTAGGAGGAGCAATTCAACAAATTTTTTCACCAACAATTTTTATTTCTTCGCAACGATGGCCCCACGACGAGGAGGAGATGTGAATTTGATATATATTTGTTTTGAATTAGTTAGTTTTAGGTTGAATTTGATATATATTTGTTTGAATTTTTAGGAGATGCAAATCAACCTGTAAACCCTCAAGATCCTCAATAGGAAAACCAACCAAATTCTCAAGATCAAAATCAACCACAACAACAACCTCCTCCACCAATCACTCAACGCCCTCCTGGCACTCAACAAAATTTAATGAGTGAAATTGAGAACAAAAAAAAAACAAATTGAGGATTTGATCAGTAGGTTGAGTGATCCAAATTGTTCAACCGCAAAAAGAATGACCCTAGCAAATTCATTGAAAGATATGGAAAAAAATGTAGATTCAATTAGCAAAAAAATAGCTGGATGACAAGATAGGAGGTAGGCGGCTAGGGATTATTATGCAAATAAACTATCATACAAAGATGTAAAGGATTTAAAAATAACAAAAGGTGATTTGTGCTCATTATTCATTGACCTACGCACAAATCAAAATCTTACCCTCAATGAGAAGAGGTTTCCTATCCATTGGTGCCACCACCAATAGATTAGGGACTAGTTTTATGATAGGTGGTACATGGTCTTCGATTACCCACCGTGCAACAATTGCGAGGTCCCACAATATTTCCTTAGGAAACTATACAGTGAGTTCATATTGAACAAAATCCCAAATTATTTTGATATGAGGGATTTCCAGGGGAGAGGTGGGGGGTCAGCTCAAGATAGACCCAATGCACAACCGAATCCTACTTGGAAAGGTAGATGAGCTCTTGCTAGGCCACCTCATGAGCACGTTGTTATGCCTTTTGTGGTGAAGGAAAGTGCTTACGTAGAGACATTGCAGGTGATCAACACTTTGACCCAAAGTGTAATCCATCATACTAGCCCTATTCTACAATGCCATCTAGGGGAGTCTTCGAGTGGTGGCCGTTGAACACATGTGTGTGAATCTTGCGGGGCTACTTGTTCATATGACCCCACCGACACTCAAGAGACTGGTACACCGGATCTGTCTATAGCTATGGAGATGGAGAGGGCAACTGAAATTTTGTATGAGGCATATGACATTGATAATCAAGTAAAATTTAGTGCATTTTCATTGAATTTAATTTATTAAATTTCAATTTTGAAATGCAAGATTAACTAAAAATGTTTTATGATTTTTATAAAATTGTAGGGTCACATTGTTGAGATTGGATACACCGGCCCCCCACCAACTTATTTCTGCAGTACACCTATCGCTGGGGTATGTAACTAGTAAACAATTATAAATTTATTGCATGTTAATAGCATTGTTTTACAAATGGCAATTTAATATGTGATTTTGGATGTTGAACAGACTAATATTGGAGGTTTTGATGGAACACTTCTCAGTGGCGGTGGATTTACTCAAACCTACACAGAAGTAATATAATAAATATTTTAACTAATGAATCAAGTACTTAATATATTTGTGTAGTTTATATGCACATCGTTGATTACGTTGAATAATTTGTTGTTTTATTTTCAGATGATGCAAGCCAAAATACCTACAAATGTGACGAGGGAAATGGATATTGGTGTGTCACTTGCTATACAATCCTCGATGGCTCTGACATGAGAGGTATGAGGAAAATTAGTAAATTTCAATTTATATTTGTTGTTATAGATGTTAGCTAGTGAAAAATCAAACCATTATTGATTCACATAGTTTAATTTCTATTTGTATGGTTTATACAGGGCTTGAGCATGCCTATGCATGGGCGTGAGAATATTTATCCCATGGAGAGAGATCATGAGATGGCGGTAAGTGATTATTTTGTCAAATATATCATTTTTTATAATGTAATTTCTATATATTCATTTCTTTACTTCTTATTGTAACAGTTAAAAATTCACCATGAACTAAACACTAGGAGGAGTGGTAGGAGCACTCCTCGAGCATAGAAAAAATGAGTGACAGACCTATCACCATCTAATCAAAAAGGAAAGGGAAATAATTTATTTCCAAGGCATGGAGAGCAATGACTTTTGATTCCAGAGGCCTTTGTTGTATGCCTACATGGTAGTTTTGTATGCTTATATGGGATTCCCGTAAGCCTATATGGCTATTTTGTACATATATTTCATAATTATACCGACATATATTGATGTATGCCTACATGGCTATTTGGTTAATACAAATATCTTTTATCGATGCCTATCCATATTTGCATTCTAAATTGATGGTTCAATAGATATGAGCTACGTGTATTCAAGTGTATACTTTACAACTTACGTGTATACTTTGTGACTTATGTGCATTCGAATGTATACTTTATGGCTTACATGTTCTCATGTGTATACCTTGTATTTGTACATATACTTTGTATTAATTTCTGTATACTATGTATTCATGTGTATACTTTTTGAGGCTTACGTGTTTTTGAGTACTTGTGCTTCCCTTATTGACATGTACATGCTTGAATTATTCACATGTATAATTATTAATTGGTTAACCCTAACATTGATCATTGTTGTCCTTCATGATTTGTCTTGAATATTAATTGATTGATGCTAAACAAATTTATCTAAAAGAAAAAAACACGTTTAAAATTGGAATTCCATGAAATGATTCATAAAAATATTCCAATATATTCTTTATCTAAAAGTTGGAGGTCATACCAAGTACAAGATCAACAAGTTTGTATCAAAAATCTAAAAAATAGAGAACAGTGTGAATAATTCTTATTAGATATTCTCCAAAAGTTCATCAACAACCTCCATTCAAGGCTCTCAAGGCTTTAAATAGTGTTTTCGACGCCCTCAACTAACTAAAAACCAACTTTCAAAACAAGTAATCGTTGCATTTCAAATTTGTTGGTTTAAACAACTTACAAATTTGCAACTTTAGATTCCTCCAACCTAATGAGTACATCTAATGACCTCTAAACCCACACAAATGGCATACAAATAGCCTTATTACATTGAAAAAACTCCATTCTTTCACAATCATATACAAATTCACAAATTTGCCTTCAAAGGCTACAAAGACAACTTCTAGTGCAAGATTGAAATTTTCACATTTTTTATCACTAGAACCAAAAGTCACCATAAAACACACCTAATGGTCTTAATTGACCTTATTCAAGACAAAGCATGCTCAAAATACCCACAACGACCTATTGACCAACCTATTCACCATCAGATAATCACTAAAACCATTGAACTAGACCTTCTTCATCAAAGGGAGGAACAAGGTGCTCGACACCAATGACCATACGTTTTTTGTGTGGAATACTCGAACTTCTCAACCGTCACTTGTAAGTTTATATTTTCCAATATTTTGCATGCCATCATAAGGGTTCAACTCGATTGAATGCAAGTTGGATCAATTCCACATTTGTATGCATTCTATTATCAACAAAATCCTGAGCTTTTTGAAAGGTTTGCTTTCCTCACATAGGAAGTATAGCATGTTCTTCAATACCGAGGTTTGGTAAAAAAGAGTCATGTCTAGGTCAAAGTCTAGGATCAAAGTCTTTACTTTCATCCATCTCTCCATCAATCAAATTTCATCCCATCAACAAACTTTTGGGAACTTTGGAAAATCACTCATGCTAAACTTAAAGGCTAAATCAACATCACTCTATTTGGCTTAATACACCTAGCCAAATAGTCAAATCTCTTGAACAAATTTACCTCTAGGATAACGCAAATTCCTAAGGTCTACTAGTTCATGATCACCTTGGTTGGATTAAAACACTTAGCCAATCCTTTCTCTTGTGTGAGTTCTCCCTAGGATAACACAACTTCCTAGTGTTTACAAGTTCACTACCATCTTGTTTGACTTAATACACCTAGTCAAACTATCACAATCAATCCAAGCCTTAAATTTTAGCATAACCCCTAAAAATATCTTCAAAGGTTTCACTCATTCACTTCATCCATTTATCTCATCATCATCACCACCCCCTTTTGATCCTTTGCTTCCCCTAGTTCTTCTCTTTTGGGCCTAAAGATTAAGATCAAATGATCCCTATTTTTATGGTCCAAACAAGATAACAACACAAGAGGAACATGAAAAACATCAATGAAACATCAACTTCTAGTGACTTGAGTCAAGTAACCACCAAAGTAAACCTTGCAGGATCAAGCAATACCCCAAGCAACTCTTCTCTAGCATCACAAAATCCTCAAGAGGAAAGATATGAAGAGGACATCACAAACGAGGACTTGGGGATGACACAATCAGAGATGCTAGAAATGGTTCAAAATCCAAAGAATCATAAAATTGTCAATGCCATGTTTAAATACTTATGCATGTTAACGAAAGGAGGGGTCCAGTTCCCTTCTGACCTTGATGTAGGCACTAGTATGGACAAGCCTCTTACAAACACATCCTGAATGTCAACTCCGAATATCACTCAAGAAATGCCTCAAACCATATCGACAATCATACAAACCTCACCAATTTTAAACAAGGGGAGTGCAATGTTTCGTGAGTTACAAAAACATTGCCTTGTAAACAACAAAGAGGTAAATGTCAGCACCACACTAGATAACTCTTTCCTGGTGAATCCATCACACCCATACAAGCCACTCACCTTCCATAATCATGTAGATTCATCCTCATTCCATGCAACACCGGACTATCCGTTAAACATACAAACTTCTCTACCACAAGGAGAAGATGGTTTGTTTGAAACAACAGGATTCACAGACCCATTCTCCTTCTAGGACAACATACCATATTTTCCTCCATTACCGCTCACATCTGTATCACCTATTGGATCAGGTCTTCCCCCCCTACCCACCACTAGTTTCTCAAATCCAGGTAATCTGAGCATCACATCAAATCCTCTCCTTTTGTTAGCAACATGACAACAACAAGTGGAAACCAGTCAAGCCACCATGGTCAACACATCAGTCAGTCCTCAAATTTCTCAAAACATAGCTTCTCAAGGACAGAGAATCTCAACCACACCTCCAACAACCCAAATCCCAACCACAAACACAACCCTTTTCGCCTGTCACAATAGTTGGCACCATTCCCAATCCACCAACAATCCGACCAAAAGCTAACATGATAAATTCATTCATCACCATGATCCAAGCCATCCAAAAATCCAATCATCGGAGGCTATTGAAACAAAAACAACAAGCTGCACAATAGGTTGCTCAGCAAGCAGAAGCACAACTAGTTGCCCAACAAGCTACACAAGTGGCTCAAGCATCCCAACAAGCACAAGCCCAACACCAGGCTCAACAAGCGCAAGAACAATACCGAGTGCAACTGCAAGCAATTCATCAACAAGCGTACAAACAAGCCCTACAATATTTCTAGGCACAACAACGAGCTAAACAACAAGCTTTGTTGGCACAACAACAACTAGACCAACAAAAAACTTTGTTGGCACAATAGTAGCTAGACCAGCAACAAGCATTATTGGCACAACAACAGCTAGACCAACAACAAGCTTTGTCAGCCCAACAACAACTAGACCAACAACAGGCTTTATGGGAACACCAACAGATGGACCAACAACAAGCTTTGTTGGAACAGTAGCAGCAAGATCAACAACAAGCATTGTTGATTCAAATGCAGGCATATCAACAGGCCTTGAAAGCATAGCATAGATTGTAGAAAACTCCCACCAGTACTCCTCCCACCAATCAAACACCCCAAACACCTCAAAACACATTCATCCCACCTCCTGATCCACACAACGATGTCACAACGCAAATCAAACTGCTCTTGTAGTAGGTGTTGGACCTCCAATCAGTTAAAAAAACCAAAACACTAGGCAACTTGTGTCCCTATCCGTTCAACATAAATCTCACAATGGTACCATTCCCAAAGGGATTTGAAATCCCCAAATTTGATAAACATAATGGAACAGGAAACCCTAAAAATCACATCAGGGAATTTCAGGTGCATTGCATGGAGGTCGCATACGATGACACATATCTAATGTGACTTTTCCCCCGAAGTCTGACTGGTCCTGCCATTTAATGGTTTTCTCGTCTACCCATAGGTATTAAAAAATTCCAGGAAATTGTGGAAGCATTCCTTAAAATTTATGCCTTCAACATGGGTGCAGATGTTAGTTTGGAAGAACTATCAACGCTCAAACAAAGAAAAGGAGAGCTATTCACATCCTTCTTGCAAAGATGGTGATCCAAGGCCAATCAGAGCAAGTGGACCATGCCAGAAGAACAACAAGTTTGCACGATCATATCTAATCTAGATAAAAATTTGGCATTCTACTTGAAAATAAAATGCATCACATCATACGATCAATTGATCCCAAAGGTGCTCAACATCGAAAGAGCCCTTACTGTGCGAGGAGGCGCATCAAAATTTACTCCACAATAGGATAACTTCCTGTCCAACAATTATAAAGATAAACCTTGAATGTGGTCAAGGAACAATTACATCACAAATGATGGCATGGTCGATGCTAAAGTGGTCATAAATGCTCCCAAATCGAGCATCCAAACTCATCACCAACCATAGAATCACAATCACAATAATGTGCAAACTAATGTAGTAGTAGTAGAACAACAACCACTTCCCACCAACCAAATAAATAACTTGGGAAATCAAGGAGGACCACCTCCCCGAGGCAAATATCCTCTCAAGCGAAAGTTCACGGCTTTTGGAGAATCAATTGAATCCATAATGAAGAAGTTGGTCAAGGAAAACCTTATAAAAGTCTCCAACTCTTAGCAATACACGAAACCCATGACCAAACCACCATGGTATAATGAAAACCTCCTTTGTGATTTTCACAAGATCAAGGGACATACAATCGCAAATTGCATGAGGCTGAAGAATATCATCCAAGACCTCATCGAGGACAAGATCATAAACATTGAACAACCAGTTGGGAACCATGATCTTAAGATATACACAAATCTAATGCCAAACAATAATCAAGGAAATAGTCAGGGGAACAACAAAGGAAAACAAAAATATTATAGCGCTAATCTAGTATATGAAGAGATAGTCGCATGTGTCGATGAAATGGTCATGGTCATTAATGTGAAGGGTGCCAACACTGATTATGGAGGCACCACACGTGGAAAAAAGGTCACCATTGTAGGGGCACCACAACCATCTAAGACCCCCAGTTCAAATATAAAAGTCATCCCCTATGACTATAGTGTCATCGACCAGCTAAAGAGAACTCCCGCACAGATCTCCATCATGGAACTGTTAAAAATTTCCACTGCCCATAAGAAAATTCTTGATGAAGTATTAGGGACATCCACCATCTCCGCCACTCTTGACGCATAAAATTTTTAGGCTATGGTTGGTAATATCATTACCCCTAAATCTCCTTACATTCTCTAATCAAGATTTCCCCCCACAATCATCTCATAATTGCGCACTTCACCTTGAAGTGTTAATCCAAAAAAATAAAGTTAAAAGGGTCCTGGTGGATGGAGGTGCAGGCCTTAACATTTTTTCTCTCCAACTTATAAAGAACTTGAGGTTCACCGAGGATTCCATTAACAAGAACAAAAGAATCACTATAAGAGCATATGATGATCAAGAAAGAGTGTCTCAGGGCACTATTAAAATCCCAATCCAAGTGGGACCAACAACCATGGATACTACCTATCAGGTCCTTGACCTTGACCTACCATATAACATCCTCCTAGGACGTTTGTGGATCCACGGAATGAAAGTAGTGGCCTCAACATATCATCAATACATCAAATTCTTGTACTAAAATGAGGAGGTCACTATACACGGGGATCCCAAACCATTCACCTACTGCAAAAACATGGAAGCCAAGTTTTATAAGATCCACCAAGTTCCAAAAAATGATGAAGGCCCATCCATTACGTAAATCAACCCATCTAACCTTGCCTCCACTTCTGTGACAGAGACACCTGCCATCCCTGATATATCTAACATCAAACTCATGATCCAGGACAACGGATGCAGAGACTACATAATGAAGAAGAGAGCATTTGTTGTAGGAGAGTTACCACAATCTCCTAGCTCACATGGGCAACCTCGATCAACCGAAACACCTGTCCACACTCTTATGGAAGACCCCTCTGGATTTCGCCATTAGGGAGACCTAAGTTAGGAAAATGTTGGTGAGAAAGATATTTTAAGCATGATATACCATGATGCAGGACCCACACCAGCATTACCTATGGATGAAGCCAACAAAGGGCTACAAATAATGCTTGGCATGGGATACAATAGAAATGAAAGCCTTGGAAGGAACAGTGATGGACGACTAGAGCCCATCATTGTAGAAAGGAGAATGAGGAACCTTGACCTTGGATGTACTCCATCGAGTATAACTATACGTGGTAGAGGTACTCCTAGTAGGACAGTCGGGTCCCTTCCCCAAGTATCAACAACCACCCTTAGACCACTTGCATGCATAGGTATCCCGCTTGAAAACTTCACCTTTGACGTAACTAATTTATGTGCCGGTAGTGATAATGATGATTCCATAGTAGGCCTTCCCATGCTTTTTGAGGATTACTCCTTATTGATGATTAGTAGCTCACCCACTGAGTCAAACCAATTAACCCACAAAATTAGTTTAGTATATCCTCAACTCATCGATCACGACCAACGAGGACCAACAATTCTAGACTCATTCAAAAATGATGAGGCTCTCTCAGAATTCATAGGACTAAGGGATACCATTTCATGTGGGGATCAAAAGGCGGGTGTCGACATCACATTAGACACTCAAGCATATTATGGGGAGATGATTGAGTCCTTCAGTAACAAAAGAAAAATAATGAGAATAAGCTCGGAGTTATGAGTGAAAATCACACTGTGGCACTCTCTAACCACAAAATAGTAAAAATAAAGGACACATCCAATGGTGAAAATCTCTCTAAGGCATCGGAGGATGAAGGATTCAATCTCCCCCTTACTACACTACATCAAGAAAAATCAGAAGTCCTGGCAGAGCAGTGTAATCCTGTCAACTTGGGAACATAGACAACACCACAAATCACTTTCTATGCTGATTCGCTCTTGATAGAAGAACAAGAACTACTAGCAGCATTTCTAAAAGAGAGGAAGGTAAATTGTGCATGGACCTATGCATGTCAGGTTTGGATCTAGAAGTTGTGGTTCATCATTTGACTATTTACCCTGGAGTGAAGTCGGTGAGACAAAAATTATGAAAAATGCATCCCTAGATAGCATTGCTAGTCAAGGTGGAATTACAAAAGCTCTTGGATGTTGGCTTCATACGTCCGATCGACTATCCAGAATGGGTATCCAATCTTGTACTAATTTAAAAACCAAATGGGGGCATCCATATCTGCACAGACTTTAGAGACCTCAACAAAGCATGTCCTAAGGATGATTTTCCACTACCTAACATTGATATGATAGTGGACATGACAATTGAACATGAGATGCTATCACTGATGGATGGCTTCTCGGGGTATAACTAGATAATGATTGCAAAAGAAGACTAGCATAAGACAACATTTACTTGTCTATGGGGCACCTATTGCTCGAATATGATGCCATTTGGGCTAAAAAATGTAGGGGCTACATATCAGAGGGCCATGACACTAATCTTCCATGACATGATACACAAAATCGTCGAAGATTATTTGGATGACATACTAGCAAAATAAAATAAGATACAAAACCACATAGCAACCCTGAGTGACATCTTTGATAGACTGGAGAAGTACAAGGTCAGGCTCAACCCCAAGAAATGTGTCTTTGGGGTAAAATCAAGTAAACTATTGGGATACATAGTGTCGATGAGGAAAATAGAGGTGGATCCCACAAAGATTAAGGAAATCCATGATATGGAAGAACCGAGGACACTGAAACAACTCAAAGGATTGCAAGGCAGACTCCAATCCATTTGAAGGTTCATAGCATAATTGGCAGACAAACAAATTGCATATTCACATCTAATCCACAAGGGAGTAGCATATAAGTGGGATGAAAAATGCGATTAGGAATTTAGGAAAATCAAAGAATATCTACTCACACTACCAATATTGATGCCACCCATTGCAAGAAAACCATTGATCTTATACATCTCAGCAACAACAGTAGCTCTGGGTGCTCTTTTAGCTCAACACAATGAAAATGGGATAGAAAGGGCCATCTATTATATCAGAAGAACAATGGTTGGCCATGCGTTAAACTATTCATTCATTGAAAAATCCAATGTAGAAGTAGTGTTTACTTCACAAAAATTCTGACATTACATGCTAGCACACAAAATCAAACTCATCACCAAGATAGATCCCTTAAAGTATCTACTTTCAAAAGCTATGCTCATAGGAAGGATGGCTAAGTGGGTCATGATACTATCAGAGTATGGAATTGACTATGTGGAGCAAAAGGAAATCAAAGGACAAGTCATTGCGGACCAGCTGGTAGAAGCTCCCATCTATGCAGAGAATCCACTCATATCAGAATTTCCAGACGAGTCCATCTTTAATCTCAGCATAGCCGATCACTGGAAACTCTACTTCGATGGTTCCCACACACAACATGGATCAGGAGCCGGTGTCTTCTTTATCGCCCCACAGGGCGATTGCATACCAAGATATTACAAATTGGCATTCCCTTGTACCAATAATATTGCAGAGTACGAGGCTTTAACCATAGGTCTTAGAATTGCAGCACAGTGGCGAATCATGGCATTAAAGGTCTATGGGGATTCACAGTTTATTATCAACCAAGTCAATTGTGAATACCAAACCAAGGATGATAAGCCCACACCATACAAAAAATTAGTAGAAAGCCTCAAATAATATTTTATTGATATCACCTTTGAGTAGATACTGAGGGCAAACAACAAAGTAGCTGATGCCATGACAACAATTGGATCCTTATTGGATATCCCTTGCAATGTCTCAAAACACGAATTCTTGATAGAGCAGCTTCTCGTACCCACTTTTGAGGTACTAGGGTCGGAATATGCGTGTGAACTTGTTGGTCCTGGTGATCTTTGGTATCACGACATTTACACCTATCTGAGACTAGGAGTTCTCCTAGCTGATATTACCCTGAACCTCAAACGAACCTTTGTCAAAAGGTCCTTATGTTTTGTCATCCTAGGGGAAACCCTCTTCCATAGAAGCATTGATGGAACTCTATTACATTGCTTAAAACTTGAGGAAGCCCTGACTGCTCTGATTGAGGCACATAATGGCACTTGTGGTTCACACTCGAGTGGTATGACCTTGGCTAAGAATTTACTAAGAATCGGGTAGTATTGGCTGACAATGGAAAGAGAGGCACATGACTTCGTCAAAAGGTCTCTACAGTGCCAACAATATGGAGAGCTTATTCATGCACCAACTTAGGAATTACATCCTATTATCACACCATGGCCCTTTTCACAATGGGGGCTCGATCTCATAGGTAAAATTGCACCCACCTCATAGAATGGCCACAAGCTCATCATCACCACCACAAATTATTTCACAAAGTGGGTCGAAGCAATTCCCATGACCTACATTACTGAAAAGAAGATATCCAAGTTCATTTTGAACTATCTCATTCACCAATATGGTGTTCCCCAATCCATTATCTCTCATAATGGGACACCTTTCAAGAATCAGGATGTCTGTGACTTGTGTGAAAAATTCAAAATCTAACATCGCTTTTCCACTCCATATTACCCACAAGGAAATGGCCAAGCAGAAGCTACCAACAAAACCATTCTAAAAATCCTTAAGAAAACAATCAATGACTCTGGTCATGATTGAAATCTGTAGCTAAACCTTGCCTTATGGGCCTACCGCACCAGCATCCACATGCCAATAGTCGCCACCCCATTCTCCCTGGTCTATGGATCAAAAGTCATCCTCCCAATCGAGATCTAGCTCCCATCACTAAGGATATCATTGCAAAAGCTCATCATAGATGAAGAATACAGGGTTACAAGACTGAATAAGTTGGAGTTACTAGATGAATGGTGCATGGATTCCCTCAACCATCTACAGGTCTATCAGAATCGCCTGAAACGTAGCTACAACAAGAAGATCAGGCAACACACCTTCCAAGTCGATAACCTTGTGATAAAAGAGAACCAAAGGAATGTGTCGAATCTGGAGAGAAAAGGTAAATTTGAACCCAACTGGTTGGGACCTTTCATCATCACAACTAGCTATAAATCAGGAGCATATCAATTAGCAACACCAGAAGGTGAGCCTCTATAGGAGCCTCTGAACATCTCCCATCTCAAAAAGTTTTATGCCTAAGAACTTCCAAGGTATAAAACCAAAAAATATAGAAAAAATCAGAAAATGTCTTGAAAAAATGGTTACTTGATGAAAACCTAGCAAACAGGTGTCTTGGAGACAAAAAAAAAAAAATTAGAAAAAGGATTGAAAACAGTAAAGAAAAAAATCGTCATCTAGTGAAAACAACTTCGGTGGCGCTTTGGACAAGTACCTTGGTGAAAACCTGGAAAACAAGCGTCAAGTGTAAATAAAACACTCCCCATCCATTAGGATCTACATGAATCACTCATTCATTCCATCACATTTCATTAATCCTCCATCCTCCCATCCGCTCGCATCCATACCATAGCTTGAGTTGATGACCATATCATATTCCATCATAGTACTACTTGGCATTTCCTAAATGTCAGTTTGTCCTACCTTTATCAAAGTAGTCTATCACTTAATGCTAGGGGCATGTCCTTGAAAGTAGTAGTGGATCAGATTTGTGTATATCTTTTGTGCTCTTCCAAGACATCAGAAAACCCAAAAACATGTCGAAAATCTCAAAAAATCTTCAAAAAAAAATTCATCATTAAGTCTTGTCAGTTTTCCACATTGTCCAAGCTACATCATCTCTGAGCTTGAATTTAGGCAAGGTTTATCGTTGATCATCCCCTGAGACACCCTAGGTCAGTCCTTTAGGCGTTTGTCGCAATAAAATGGCAACCCATTTTCCCACCTATATTATCATTGAGTCAATTCTGTCATCAGTCAAACTACGTGGTCTCTGCGTGTATAACATAGGCAAGGGCAATCTATGGATCAGCTCCTGAGACCCCTAGGATAGGTCTTTTAGTTAGTCTCTTCATCATAAATCTTGAAAATACCAAAAACATTTTCAAAACACTTCAAGAAAATACCAAAAACAGCCTCAAAATATCTGAAAAATCCAAAATGGTGCATCCATTTCATCTCGCTTTCACCCATGATTTTCATCACTCATAATAAAATTATTCATCACTCTCACCCTTTTGTGAGTTAGTTAGAAGCAAGTCTAGTAGGTTCAAAAGTGAATAACTAATCATCAGAGTCTCAAAATTCTAAGTCAGTAAGCAAGCAGGTTGATCAACTCGGAGTATCAATAGCTTATCACCCAATCAGTCCCATCAAAACCCTAATCATAACATGTCCTAGGATGAATCCTTCCCATGATGGACATAAGCATCAGGTACCCCATAGTAGTTTAGTCTGGCTAGTGGTATGAAGAACATTAGCTTGTTTGTTTGCTTTATTTGGTCTTTTCTTGACTTATCTTATTTTATGCTCATTCCAAGGACCTCTCAATGATGCCTAAATAAAAAAGGTTTAGAGAGAAAGGAATGGAGCAAAGATCATTATCTTTTTTATCTACTATGCTTGTGGGATACACTTATAAAATAACTTAGTCATATGTATTTTTTTTGGTTTGTGGATATCTTGTTGACCACATAGGAAAGTTTTCCTATGTTTTGGCCCGAGATTTTTAGAATGTTTGAACTACATCTTGAATGAAATATGCATGCTAAGTGTGAACAAGAATACTCCTATCTGATTGTCAAGTCAAAGTCCATCACACTGGGTACCACGCCATCTTGGTTCTTTATACCTTGATGCATCATACCTATGTGTGTTATCAAACATAACATAATTGACCCTTTGAAAATCCCAATTCCTGGTAAAGCAAATCACCATCATCCTAACTAACTCATTGTTTCTAAGTTCTTCTATCTTCTTTCCATACTAACATGGTATCATGATAGTAATTGGAACATCGCCAATGCATACACTCTTCATCCACCAGATCATTAGCATAAAAAAGCATATTGCATCATATCATTATCTTAAGTTATGAGGGATAGTATAAATTTTTTATTCTAAGCATCTTAAGAAATCATTACATCATAATCATTAGCATCCATTACCATTTGCACATCAATATGCCATTATTACCATACATTACATCCATAGGATCATCATTAAAAATGCATGAAAAAGATACAAAAGGAAATGCATCCATCAGAAACATCATCATATCGCATGAGCATAAGAAATAGGAACATCTCATAGCATATAGGAAAGTAAGAAATGCATACCATACATTACAAAACATCTCATAAAAGGGCGAACCATCTCATATATATATCATTAATTAATAAACTATTATGATACAAAATTAGATCAAGTGTACATCGAAATACATGGTACAATAGGGGCAATAATGTGGCTCATGAATCAAAAAAGAATAAACTTTATGTTCTCAAGGGCTAGCCCTGTTGTCTGTGCCCCTCACCCTCTTCCACCTACCTGTCACCATGATCCTTTGGCGGCCACATCCCTATCTGCTGGGAGAAGTATGGCACTCTACCTACTGCTGGCACTACCTTCTTGTAGTGTTGCTGATAGTAATCGGCCTCCCTGACCACCTCATTGTAGGCTTGCAAATCAACTGATCGGCCCCGAGATGAGGAAGCTATTCTCTGTAGCTGTCATCACCGACCAATCTCCCAATCCCTCTCGAAATTAACTTTCACAACTTGTTGCCTGGCCTCATCTCTCTCTACTGTCAGCACTTGAATCTAACCCTGTAACTGCTGGATCAGTGCATCTCTATGTCAGGCTATGCTGCTGGCTATGCTACTAGCTACTACTAAGGGACTACTCTCGGCTGATCATCCTGCTCCCCCACTCAGGGAGGTGACTGTTGTGCTGGATCCCTAGGAGGTGTCTGATGAAGAGGTGGTCCACCTCCTCCTTTTCCCTATCCTCGGCCTCTGCCCACTGTCCTACCTTTGGGTCTTTTCCATGGAATCATTGTACCAAGAACTATCAATCTTAGGGGAGGCCTAAACCAAGCTCTATATGCTAGAGTAACCCCTGCATCTGCTGGTCCCTGATCATATGGCCAGGATCGGACCACCAACTATCTGAAAGAGGACACTACCTCAGCTGATGGAATGGGTTGGCCTCATGCTATCTCTCTAGTCATATGAGCGAAGATCACCACATACTGATCATCTGGCCTGTCTTGGACCTCTCTAAATTGTTTGGCCACCCTATCTGGGAGATATCGCTCTATCATGGTATGCTCCTGACCCTGCATCCACCTATCCTATCTAGCATAGAATGACTATTGAACATCATTGCACCATGGGCCAATGCCCATCTAGGGTCTCCAGACGAACTCTCTCATCGCCAGTGTGCAAGACCACTTGTGCCAATGTGGGTAAAATGAATCTATGCCTCATCATACCGCTAAACAATAGGATCATCAGTTTCAAGAATAACTGGTGTGACATCTGAGTGAAGCACTGAGATCCGTTCCCATGCCTAGATGTGTAATAAAGTAACTCCAACCCTGAGGGACCTGCTATCCAGGTATGCAAACTCATGAAGATTCTATATAAGGACGCCGATAATATTGGTCTCCAAGCAAAGCACTCCCTACAGTGAACCATCTGCTCCCATGCCAGTCCCTAGCTTGGACTAAAGTATTGACCCCGCCGATTGGGTGCCACAAGGCTTGAAAGGATAGCAACAATGATCAACCTATAAATGTGTACGCGGCCACAGTATCTCTCTAAGTTGATCTGCCATTAGAGAACTAAATCTTATCAAGCTCCATAACACCATAGAAAGCCTCTCTGCCAGCGTCTGGATCATAGATGACTCTAGCCTCGTGGATAGGTAATCAGAGATGCACCATACATCTTTGAGGGTAATAGTAGCCTCGTCGATAAGAAGATGAAAAGAGGAAGTCTCGTTGTGCCACCGCTCAGCCAAGTCTGTCATCATGCCTAAGTGCACCCGAACAGGAGGGATGTATGTAATATACCAAAGACCAAGAGCACCAAGCTGCTCTTGAACCAACTCATGTATATCCTGCAATCTTTTGAGCACCATCCATCAGTGCTCCAACGAGTGAAGTACATCAAGATCATCTTGCATAAAGGAAGCCATCGTGTCAAGAAAAAGAAAAAATTGCATCTCGCGCTAAATTTTTGCATCCAAAAGAGCAAATGCGGCGCTGTTTGCAAATGCGACACAGTTTGGAAAGTTGCAAATTGTGCTACAACAGTTGAGTTTGCGGATTTCTAAGTTCCAAAGTGACCCGTGCAATGCTATTCGCATATGTGGTCGACTTTCTGGCAAACCTTAAATCCCTAATTGAGTCGTGCAGTCAAATTTTCACATGCGGCGGAGTTTGACCAGAAAACCCTAATTTCCAAACTGAGGCATGCAATGCTATTTGCATATGCAGTCCAATACAGGACTGTGAGGTGCCAATAAAGCATTTTCAGTGGTGCTATATAGTGTTGCTCAACTTAAAAGACACTTCAACCCTATTTAATGCACGTAAAATGAGAAAATTGAAAGTCGGATAGGGGTACATAACATGGGTCCTGTGCCAACTAGCCGTTGGTGCACTCGTACTCTCTCCAACACATGTCGGGGAAGCCGTCGTTGCGCCATTTCGACCAAGACTTAAAGCTCAAAGTGTGAAATTTTTTCAAAGGGCTAAGATTGCAAATGTATTGAAAGTGACTTCTCAAGGTCTATTTAAGCCTAAAAATTAGGGTTTTTTGACCTAATTTGGCCATCTAACTAGGGTTTTGGTCACCCAATCCCATTTTCATCCAACCAAGGGCCATTTTGTATCCTTTCTGGCATTCTAGGGCATTTTTAACCTATCACGCACCTTGTCGTCCTTTTTTGCGAGATCATCCAAAAAATCAAAATTTTCGTCCAATCTCTAAGGGGGCATTATACCAGCATAATCCTTCCTCTGGGGCAGTAGTGGGGTATCTAAAAAATTGAGAAATTTTGAGCTTTGATCACAATAGTTTATTCTTTGAATCAATGCAACAAGTACATTGCTTCAAAGAGGGGAAAAATGTAGGCATGGAAAATGTACAAATTCGGTTTGACACACTTGATCCTGATTACTAATGATATTTCCTCCTGAATTATACTCTCAGCTTATCATCACCTTTTAATCTCTTAATTCGATAAATCATTATTTATTTAATTAAGTCTTTCTCCTATGTTGATTAAATTAATCAATTTAATTTAATTAACCCTTATATCTATGTTTATTTAAATAATTCATTTTATTTAAATCAAGTCCTTAAAGTCTTCTCATTAAATTGAATAAATTAAACCTTATTTAATTTAATTTAACACTATCCTCTTTAGTTAAATAAATCAAACATTTATTTAATTAATCCTTTCCTCTCAAACTTGATTTAAATCAACTCATAAATTTGAGTCAAAATTGTCAAATCATCTAATCTATCATTAAATTGATCAAATCTTGATTAATTTAATCTCACTCACTAAAATCCTCTAGAGAATGCAACTTGCACATGAAAATAGATTTAATTCATTTATTAAATCTCTATTTTCCCACATGGCATAAAAAGGGAATATTCCCTCAAGTTTGAACTTCCAAAAAAAATTTATTTCATCCAACAAGTCCTTTCGCATTGAGCCAAGTGGTTATAACTCCATTTGACTCTCTCTCCACCTTGTCATTTCAACATTTTCAAAATTCAAATTTATGCATTTATGGGCACTTTGATCAAAACTTGCACAACCATCAACCATTCACATGGTGACAAGTGGCATTCAACCATTGGGTGAAAGTTAGTCCCACATTGCCTAAATCTTGCCCTTTCTTCCAAATTTAAATCTATAAATTGAAGGCTTCTCTCCTCATTCATCATCCACAATCTCATGCAAAGTTACTCTCTTGACATTGTGAGATAATTTTGTGCACATCATTCCACATATTCACCATTTTCACAATTTCATAGCTAGGTTATCCTCAAATCTCATCATGGAGATTTGATCAATCCACCATCATCAACATTGCAATTTAGGAGTTGGGAAAGGGCCAATTTTGACAAATCAATTGGCACCAATTCCCCCATGGGATCACAAGTTTTCTTGCTTAATTAGGATTCATTTGCATTTTTATACTTTGTTCTTCATTTTCCTAGTTTAAGTTTTAGTAAATGGATTTCATGGGAAATCCTTCATTCTTGTTTGCATTTGGTCTAACAAATTGATTTGTATGTTGTTCTTGTGCAATTGCAGGTTTAGGGGTTTACAGGACCCATAAGGGATCAATACGATGGAATGTAGCTCAGAGTGATTCCACGTGTTCAGTGTGAAAGAGGACTATGTATAGTTTAAAAATACCTATTCAGATGCATTGGAACAATCCCCTTGGTCACATGAGTTGCAGAGCGAAAGTTGCACCACTTTGCAACTTTGCACAATTTGAATTTGACACTTTTTCCATCAAGTGAAAATATGCCGCCACAAGAAAACCACTATGAGATAGCCAAAACCGAGAGAGGTTTTTGTAGATGAGTCCAACAAAATCTTGTAGGATCAAACGAGAAGTTTCTAAGTGTCACGGTATCTGAGTAATAGCATGCTGAAGTTTGTAGCCATTTTGCACTTTGGACCCTTAAGGGATCGATCTGATGGAACATAGCTTAGAGCGATTCCACATGTTTCAGTGAGAAAGAGGACCATGCCTAGCATAAAAAGACCTATTTGAACGCATTGGAATAGTCCGCTTGGTCACACGAGCTGCAGAGCGAAATTTGCATCACTTTGCAACTTTGCACTGCTTGCATTTAAAGTTTTTTCCATCAAGTGAAAATCTGCTGCTATGAGAAAACTACTCCAATATAGCCAAAACTAAGAGGTTTTTGTAGAGGGGCCCAACGTGATCCTATAGGATTAGATGAGAAATTTATAAGCCTTGCAGTTTCTGAGTAAAAGGCTGAAGTTTTGAACCATTTTGCACTTTGGACCCTCGAGGGATGGATCTGGTGGAACGTAGCTCAGAGCAATTCCGCATGTTTCGGTGTGAAACAAGACCATGCCTAGCATAAAAAATACCTATTCAGATGCATTGGAGCAGTTATTTTGGTCACAAAGTTACAGAGCAAAAGTTGCACGACTTTGCAACCTTGCATAGCTTGAATTTGACACTTTTTCCATCAAGTGAAAATTTTCCACCACGAGAAAACCACTCTGAAATAGAAAAAACTGAGAGAGGTTTTTGTAGAGGGGCCCAACATGATCCTATAGGATCATATGAGAGGTTTCGAAGCATCATAGTATCCGAGTAATAGCATGCTGAAGTTTACAGCCATTTTGCACTTTGGACCCTTAAGGGATCGATCTGGTGGAACATAGCTCAGAGCGATTTCACATGTTTCGGTGCAAAAGAGGACCATGCCTAGCGTAAAAATACCTATTTGGATGCATTGAAATAGTCCGCTTGGTCACACAGGTTACAAAGTGAAAGTTGCACTACTTTGCAACTTTATACAGCTTGAATTTGATACTTTTTCCATCAAGTGAAAATTCACTGTGACAGGAAAACCACTCCAAGATAGCTGAAACCGAGAGAGGTATTTGTAGAGGGGCCCAATACAATCCTTTAGGATTAGACAAGAAGTTTCTAAGCATCATGGTATCCGAGTAATAGCATCTTGAAGTTTGCAGCCATTTTGCATTTTGGACACTTAAGGGATCGATCCAGTGGAACATAGCTCAGAGCGATTCCTCATGTTTCGGTGTGAAAGAGGACCATGCCTAGCATAACCATACCTACTCAAACACATTGGAATAGTCTGTTTGGTCACACAAGTTGCAGAGCGAAAGTTGTACCACTTTGCAACTTTGCACAACTTGAATTTGACACTTTTTCCATCAAGGGAAAATCTGCCGCCACGGGAAAACCACTCCAAGATAGCTAGAACCGAGAGAGGTTTTTGTAGAGGGGCCCAACAAAATCCTGTAGGATTAGATGAGAAATTTCTAAGGATCACGGTATCCAAGTAATAGCATGATGAAGTTTGCAGCCATTTTGCACTTTGCACCCTTAAGGGATCAATCCGGTGGAACATAGCTCAAAGTGATTTCGCGTGTTTCGGTGTGAAAGAGGACCATGGATAGCATAAAAATACCTATTCAAACATTTTGGAATAGTTCACTTGGTCACACAAGTTGTAGAACGAAAGTTGCACTACTTTGCAACTTTGCATTGCTTGCATTTGATGTTTTTTCCATCAAGTGAAAATCCGTCACCACGGGAAAATTACATGGAGATAGCCAAAACCGAGAGAGGTTTTTGAAGAGGGGTCCAATGCAATCTTGTAGGATTAGATGAGAAGTTTCTAAGCATCATGGTATATGAGTAATAGCATGCTGAAGTTTGCAGCCATTTTGCACTTTGGACCCTTAAGGGATCGATCTGGTGGAACATAGCTCAGAGCGATTCCGTGTATTTCAGTATGAAAGAAGACCATGCCTAGCATAAAAATACCTATTCACATGTGTTGGATTAGTTATTTTGGTCACACGAGTTATAGAGCGAAAGTTGCACCACTTTGCAACTTTGCACAACTTGAATTTGACACTTTTTCTAGCAAGTGAAAATCCGTCGCCACGGGAAAACAACTCCGAGATAGCCAATAATGAGAGAGGTTTTTCTAGAGGGGCCCAACACGATCTTGTTGGATCAGACGAGAAATTTCTAAGTGAAATGGAATCATTTTTATGGGGTTTGTGTTGCTGCCCCTATAGATTTTGATGGAAAAGGGCATAAAAATTGAGGTTTCACCCTAGGGTTTGATAAAATATTGCATGTAGAGGTTGGGTGATTGTATTTTGAGTTTGTGCAAGTGATTTTAAGAAGTTTTGAGGTGGTGAAATTTTCTGGTAAGGTGTGGAACCATTCCTTTCAATAAACCCTCCTTATACTAGCATAAAATAAGGGTTCTGGTTTGGCATGGTGGAGTGAGTTTGTTTTGAGAAAAATTGCGGATCTGAGGGTTTGGATACATGATAATTGTTGCCTCAATGAGTTAAGGGGGTTCTTGAATTTTTAAAGGTGTGTTCCTTTGTTTCTTGAATTCCCCTGCACAAATAAACACACACACACCTAAAACATCCTATTTCAACCTTACATGCTTTATATCACTTCTCTAATCACCTAATGACCTTTTTGAGACTTTGAATATATTACATATGACCTTTACATGACTTTTTTCACATTGTTTACATTTCAAAATTCAAATTTTGCAAATTTGCCTATTGAAGGCATTTATAGAACAAGGTGCTACTGCACCAAACATGAACTCCAAAATTACAATATTTGAGTAAATATCATTACAATGCCTTAGGTCCCACCTCATTTGTGCTTTCCATATGTTGACATACAAGCATATGCTAGAAGCCACTACAACACTCGCATGACCCATCCAAGCATGTTGTCCTGTAGAATATCTGGCCATCCTCTATTTCACATAAATTTTTTGATAAGAACTCTCTTGAATATTTTGGTGGGGCTTCTATGCCACAATCCTGCAAAACATCATTAGTATGCAAATCTACACATATAGAATGATAAACATCATAATGGTTATAAAATTCAATATGTAGTCTACAACAATAGGTAGTGCGTGTGTGATTTATCTTGACATAAAAAGGTTTAAGCATTTCAAAAATTCTTTGAGAAATACTAATTTGAGGATAATCGTTTTCAATTTTTTGAAAAAATTGGGTTTGAGTCATATCCAAAAAATGCTTTGGATGTGGCTCATGATTCCGACTATCGATTCTCCTTCTTACCACATCCCTTTGATTCGGAGATGGCCTTGTTTTATTCTTCCAATACTCTTCAATTAGTGTTCTCAAGGCTTTGGAAACTTCTTTATCTTTTCGTGACAGTCTCCCTGAGAATGCCCATAATTCATTTGAATCATTGCCCTCAATTCTTTGTCGCCTTTTAATGGTTCTCGATAAAGTTTTTCTACTAAATCTCGTGTGTTCACTCGTCTTTTTAATGAGATGAGCTCTCTTTGTTTGACAGCTTACCAAAGTTGATGTAATGACACATTGGGTGACATTACTATCCTTTGAGCATGAGGTCTTACCCACACTGTCATAAGAATCCAGTAGATTCTTCATAATAGTGTCTTCACTTGATGCATTCGATGTTCTCAACCCAAGATTCTTCATGATGTTCCTATACTTTACTCCCCACATCATTTCAATAAATAGTTGACATCTTGCAGTCTCATTTAGCCTTTCAAAGAATCGTTCCCAAATTTTATCAGCATATCTTCTACAAGTGCCTATTGAAATCTTACCTTCCATGTACTACAAAATCTCATCATCAATATTAATCAAATACTTTGGATTTCTATGCAAAATTCTAGGTGGTGTTCTCCTAGGTACATACATCTCAACATTAGGAATTTCATCAATATTTAATTGAGGTGGGATAGATTGCATACCTTCGATTGAGGGTGGAGAAGAAGACATACCTTGAGGTTCACATGGGGGTGATGGCATACCTTCTTCGTCAAATCCGAGTGATGATGTACTCTCAACTTTAGATGTGTTGGATGGTGTCCAACAATATTCACTTGAGGTAGATGGTGTCCCTCCATATTCACTTGTAGTAGATGGTGTTCATCCATATCCACTTCTGCTAGATGGTGTCCCTCCATATTCGCTTGTTCTTAATGGTATCCCTTCATATTCACTTGTTGTAGAGGGTGTGTCTCCAACTATGGTATCTGAATCTTTCTTACGACGATGCTTTCGCATTTGTTCCTTTTGTGTTGCCAATTCCCGTTCTTTTTTTGATGGTTTAGGTTCCTCTTCAATTGGCTTGTTTTCGTCAATCGTTTCCAATTTTTTATTTTCACGATATGCCACCACCCGAACTCTCTCCTTTTCTTTGAAGGTTTCATTCTCTTCATCTGTTAGCTTCCTCTTTGTCTTTTTCTTCGGCATGGTAGATAATTTTATATGTACCATGGTAATGAGATGAATATCAGTTTCTAAAAAATGTATCCATTCAAGTTAATTGAAAAATATATGTCATTCAAGGCTTCATTTAAATAATACTTACAATCATCCTATACAAAATTTAACCTAGCATAGACAAATGTGACATGATTTTTTTCAATCCAGAATGCCTTAAAGAAAAGTGGTAACGTGGCATGCCATTATTGCAATATAGGCTCAAAATGGAAGCATGGACATTTACAAAAAATTGCATTTTTTGGAAAAGTTGTGAAGAGATAAGTTAGTTAAGAATTTACAAAAATAGTTAGATACGTTGGGGGAGTTGAGTTTCAAGGGAAATAAGATAAATATCATGTAAGTTACAATCATAATGAGTGTAATGGCATTGCGAGTGTTTGATAAGTTTGTGGTGGAGGAGCACCTTGACAATCTATGCTTCCATTTTGAAATTTGATTCAATTTTAGGTATCTCCATGTTGTAAGAGGGTCATTGAAGACATTTTACATGTATGGGAATCATTATGAGGTTTAATTTTTAAGTCCTACATGTATTTTTTAAAGTTGTCACTATTTGCAAAAGTTGCACAAATACAAAATTTTGAAAAGTTACAAAAATTGTGAAATAGGCTAGGTGAAAAGTCATATGGGATTATTTTCACTTGGAGGCACTTGGAAGTTGATAATACATGTATTTAATGCATTTATAAGGCCTCATGTATGTTTGGAAAGTTGTGGGTGATTGAAATCTGATTTTGAATGAATAGACACACTATTTTCCTATATTTTCTTTAGAATTTCACTATTTCAGGCTCTTGTACGAATTTGTATTGGCAAGAATGCTTGTTTGGATGTTTTTAAGTGTTGTCACAATCAATAACCTCCCACATAATTTTTTTTTCATGCATTCTTCTTAATTTTTGAGTCAAATATTGCAATTTTTCTCTAAAACTATCAAACCCTTCGTCAAGGTAAATAGTGAATTTGAGAAATTGTGTTTCTCCCATTCTACTCAGTGAAAGTTCTCAATTTTGGTGTAAAAACTAATTGTGGAATGTAATTTAATATTTAAAAGGTTACCAATCATATGGTGAGGACTAAGGTGTGAAGAAAAGAATTTTTCTTGACTATAAAACTATGTTCAGACTGGTAAAACAAGGAATTGTGAAGCTTAGAGCTTAGGGTTTATGGAAATGTGTTTGGAAATGAACTTCTAATGGACTTATAAGCTTGGGAAGGTCAAATGAAAGGTATTGGATGTATTGGTTATGATTTTTTGGTGTTGGGGATAGCTAAATCAATAGCCCCTATTTGCACTAAGGCTTAGTTAGGCTTATTCTCAGACTGAAACAACTAGTTTACAAGCATTTTCTCCGAAGGACTTAATATCGATCTTGTAATATGTTTCTTATGAGGGAAATGGGAGTCCAAAATGAGTATCATAGTCTGAAGTGTGTGCATGGTTTGGGAGATACATGTGACAGTTTGTAGATGCTTGGCTACTAGTAATGTGGACAATCAACAAAGGAACTGAGTTTGTGTGTAAGGGTAGACTTCAGGAAGGTTTCATTTTTGTTGTACTAACTCAAACAAATATTTCTTAAGAAAATAATGGTTTGGTTGTGCCTTAAGAAATATAGTTTTTGTTTGTAAACAATGGTGCCATTATGGAAGATTTAAGACAACTTGTGAATGACATAATCATTGGTTGATGTGTTGATGTTATGAACGAATTGAATGGTTTTGAGTTTCTAATAATCTTTATGCTATGTTACAATCAATTTTATGATGGTTGATCTATTTTTTGAGTTTGACAAAGAGTTGAAACCGGGCTATAATGTTTTGTGGAAATATGAAATAAAGTGAAATTGAAGGATTTTGATGAAAACATGATTGAGTTTTGTTTGTTGATCTTCTTCAATTTAAGTTAGGGTTAGAAGTACCCTTGATGATTTGTGGATCCTGGTAGATTCTCTGCATCAAGTTTAAAATGGTAATTGGAAAGTGTATATAATTGTGTAATTTAAAATGTGCATTGGCAACGTAAGGTTATAATGACAAACAAAAATGAAAGCAAGCCATAATAGAATGAAAGAAAATGTGTAAAGACTTCACATACCTAAAAAACCAAACTTTCAAATGGAGGAGTTCAACCCAATTATGCAGGCTTACCTTCTTCTTTCTTTAAACTCCACAACAATTTGACTTTTTCAAAAGCTTATTGCCCTCCAAACTTCAATTGTATATCAATTTTCAATGGAATTCAAACTTCAATTGATATTATATGTCTTTCAATGTGGAAACTCTTCTATTTAATGCAAAGGTGGTAGAAAGATCATGGAAAAGGTGGTGGAATGTGAAAAATATGCTTGCACACTTCACAACATCATCAAAAATCTACTTTTTGTAAGAGCATGCGCAAAACCAGGAGAAGATGCAGATTGTGGGCCTTGACATCATGGGTATATTCAATTTTTTTACTGTTTTTAGTGGAATACAAAACACGCTCATGTTATAACATGCTCGCATTATAACGTGCTCATGTTATAATGCGCTCGCATTATAAGGTGAACATGTTATTTCTTCCTAAAATGGTAGCATCTCCACTTCTTCAAAACGTGCATGCATTATATGAAATATGGTTTTCCTAATATATATTTTTTTCTCCCTCTTTGTCTATACCCTCTATCCTAATTCTATATCTCTCCCCTGCACCCCTATAGTAGAGGAGATAGAGGTGAGTGTGTGTGTGTGTGTGGGAAAGAGAGAGAGAGATAGAGAGAGACACACAAAGAGAGAGTGGGAGAGAGAGGCAGGGAGAGGTAGGGAGGGAGGGAGGGAGGGAGAGAGGGCTGTGAGAGTGAGACAAGGAGAGAAACAGGAGAGAGGAGGAGAGAGGCACGGAGGAGTGAGAGGAGAGGAGAGAGAGAAACAGGAAAGAGGAGACAAAGGAAAAGAGACACGGAGAGAGGAAAGAGAGAAAGGGAGGAAGAGTGAGAGAAAGAGAGTGGAGAAAGGAGGAAAGAGTGGAGGAAGAAAGAGAGATGGAGATAGAGGAGAGAGAAAGAGGGAGAGTGGAGAGGAAAGAGGAGAGGAGGGAGAGTGAGAGGAAGAGGGAGAGGGAGGGAGAGATGGAGGGAGGGGTAGAAGTGGTGAGGAGGAGAAGGGGATGGAGAGGAGTGGGAGGGAGAGGGAGAAGTGGTGAGGAGAGAGAGAGAGGGAGAAGTGGTGAGAGGAGAGAGGGAGAAGTGGTGAGGAGAGGGAGAAATAAGGAGAGGGAGGGAGAGGAAGGGAGAGGGAGAAGTGGTGATGAGAGGGAGGGGGAGGGAGATGGATAAGTGGTGAGGAGGGGAGGGAAAGGTGGAGGGAGAGGGAGAAGTGGTAAGGAGGGGGAGGGGGAGGGGGAGGTAGGGGGAGAGGGAGAAGTGGTGAGGAGGGAGAGGGAGGGAGTAGAGGGAGTGGGAGAGGGAGGAAG